>JAVJIF010009806.1:0-176004 GCA_038442645.1 Agave tequilana
AGTTAACATTACACCTCTAAGCGGTACTTCGAGTGCCTGTCAAGTTAATATCACACCTCTGACAGTCACCTTCTTCAGACTTCCATATCGAAGCTGAAATGGACGATGCCAAGTTAACACTACACTCCAGCCTCCGAGTCATTGCTAAGTTCAACAATACACCTATGGCTATGACTTTCCTCGACTTCCTTGTCCAAGCCGATGAATGATGCCAAGTTAACACTACACTTATAGCATCCGAGTCATTGCTAAGTTCAACAATACACCTATGGCTATGACCTTCCTTGACTTCTTTAAGCCGAGACGACTAATGCCAAGTTCAACATTAAACCTCTAGCATTTCTATCACTGTTAAGTTAACATCACACCTATGACAGTGACACCCTCAGTTTTCCCAAATAAAACTGAGATGCTGATGAGTTAGGTTAATATCACACCTCTAACTCACGTCCTTGTCAAGTTAATATTACACTTCTGACAAGACTACTTCTAAACCGTTAAGTTAATATCACACCTCTAGCGGTAAAAATCTTACTAGATTCCCCACGAGTCTAGTTTCATTTGATATTCTCCCCAACGAGTATCAAATTCATTGGGAAGGTATTGTTGGTTAACATTGAACCGATAAACAATGCTTCTATCAAAATCCCAGTGATCTTAAATCAAATTAATCCCAAATCCTGATAAAAGTTCACTTTCTCTGGGGGTACGCACTCCACCTGTCACTTTCTTTTATAAAGTGGCGGGTCACCAAAATCATTCTTTGCTTCTAAAACAAAACGTTCAAGACAACAGAAAGAGGCAAAAAGAATGTGTCACTTTTATTCATATCCAAACACATGAAAGTGATACAAAACGCTCTCTTATACAATGAGATTGAGTGTTACAATTAAGGAGTACAAAGAAGTCCCTCTCCCTCTCTGAGGCCGTACTCACTCCTTGAAGCCGCATCTGATCCTAAGTGCATGATGTCCGAAGAAGTGGCGACTGTTGGAACCGGTTGCACTTTGATGCATGACGCCAACTTCGAAAGCGCCCTAGCTGACTAGGCCAAGAGCAATGGTGTTCTTGAGGTACGGTGGCAACAGAAGGTCCTGCAACCCTTCGTTCAGGCGCGTCTCTTCCCTAGCAGATCATCCAACAAAAATGGAGTAACTTTTGGGGTGAGAAAGGAAGTTTAGGAGTCATCACAAAGGATGCCACCCTCCACTCGGTCCAGCGGCAGCAGAAAGTCCTGCATTCATCACCATCCCTTTCCCCAGCAGGCCATCCAACGGAATGTCCTCGATGTCACTTCTGGAGTTGGGAGAGGAAGAGGATCTTCTCCGCCACCGTAACCGCCGGACCACCCTCGCCGATACTCGGCTATCCATCTCTTGCACAGATCTGAAGAGACCTTGGCGAGGGTTGGGTCCTCGTCAGAGATATAATTTAATCTCTCACAAACGACGAGGACCATAATTTAATCTCTCACAAACGAACTGTGGAGCAAGTTCGCCAGCCGGTATATTCTTTCTGGGGCCCAGCAAACCTGAAAAAGGACAAGCAAGCCTACCTGCAAAGAATAAGCAAGAGAGTCAGAAAATCTAGAACTCAGTACATTTTCTATAAAGGAAACTGAGTAACAGAACGCGGCAGCCATTCAAGACTTCAGACGCGGGAATGACCCGCACAGTCAAACAGACGCAAGTCAAACTGCGCCACGCATAGGATTCAAACGCGGCCTCAGTTTGTACCCGCGCCTAATGCACCAGACGCAAAGAATTTCAGAACGCCAAAAATTGCCATCTCTCTGTTGGGTGAACAGGAGTTGCAAGATTCAGGTCTGAAACGCGCCAAGGCAGTAAAACGCAATGGGCAAAGCCAGCGTCAAGCGCCTGCATTCAGAGAAGTCACTGGCACAAATTCCAGAGGAGGAATGCACCGGGACTTCATTCAGATCATCATGCCGAAGTTCAGGCTATACACATCATCGGGGGACATACCAGCAGAGACCTCTGGCCAGAGTTGGCCTCTCTGCACCCAAACGCAGGCGTCCAAGATGATCCGAGAGGGGGTTCTTCTTGAAGAGACCAAACCGAAGCGTGAGAGCTCTGGGTCATCTTCATCCTCGGAATTACCTTCGTCCATGCAGACGGAGTCCCTATCAAGAAACTCTTTTCTGAAGAAGGTGGGACTTCTCAGAGCAATCCACCAAAGAGAAATAAATCAAGCTTGGATTATAGAAGGGGAGCGCACCCTATTTATAGGCAGGCCCTAATAACTGCCATTAATGGGGCGTTAATTGGAACCGTCACGCACGATTGTCAAAGCCCAGTGGAGGATTGACGCGTGGGACGACGCAGGGAACAGTCCGACAACTGACCCGTCATGACTATCATGGCGGTCTACCTTTTGGAGGCCAAAGTCACCAAGGGCGATCTCAGGGATATACTGGGAAATGTCCCATTCCATCTTTCGGGGAACAGACATGTGTTGAAAATAGGACATCGGGAACATCCTCTCCATGTCTGGAAGAAAGAATCTTCCGCCCTTTATCTCACGGAGCCATTTATAGGTCCCTCAGACACACGACGGCCATCATCATAGATATGATCCCCAAAGAAGAAGGCAGGCTTCTCCAACCTGACACCGTCATCCGTTTTTGAGCGCGGCATCGGTCATAAGTGCCCGGAAGGTTCTCCTGTTAACATTAGAGAGCCTGCGATCCAGCAACTGGTCAGCAGTCACGGGGACACTCATTCTTTGCACAAAGGTCAAGCCCCGGTCGGCACCACCCACGCGGCCAAAATGGTGCATCTTGGCAAGTGAACCTGAAACATGCGGCACTGCAAAAGAAAAAGACACTTGGTCAGATACTTTGCAAAAATAAGGGAAGACGCTAAGTGTTCATAATTCAAAACGCAGCCGAGACATTGGACGCAGGAGTTATCATCCGCGTCCAGACCTGCGAACTTGCACCAAAACGCAGAAGAGATACTGGACGCAGGAATTTTTCGAATCCGCGTCCAGACCTGCAAAGCTGCGTTCTACAAACCAAGACTTATGAAAATTCGAAGTACTTGGACTCAAACGCCAGATTCTACAAAATCGGCGGTTGAAGACACAGAACGCAAGGATCAAATCCGCGTTCTGCAAACCAAGACTTGTGAAATTTCAAAGTGCTTGGACTCGGACCGCCAGCACCTGATGGCACAAAACGCGGCACAGAACGCATGGATCAAATCCGCGTTCTACAAATCGCGTCCAGAGACCTTCACAATTAGAAATATTCTAAGTGAAGGACCCAGAGTGCAGAGTTCACCAGCGTCGGATCATCAGGCCCGCGCCCCGGTTATCATCTCAAGGACAGCGTCCGAGAATCAAACACGATCTTGTGTTTAAAGGTCCTTAGGGTTCTATAAACATGTTTAATGGCGGAACCCACACCGAAAGTGCATTTTTACCTCGGAAAACACCCTCCTGCGCAGAGGAAGCATCTCTCTCAGCCTCGGCGACGGTCGCCCTTGAGGTCGATGCAGTCGGTTTTGTCTTGGGAGCCATTGAAGATCAAGAAATCCGAGCGAGGAGATGAATAGTTGGAGAGAGAAGGAAGTTCTTTTTTCTCAGAGAATGCGTTCGTTCGGAGAAGAAGATACATCTCTCTAACTGTTGCCTTTTATAGGCACAGAGATTCGCGAAGATACGCAGCGTTTGGCCCAATAAACGATGCAGCGAATCGCTGCCTGACGCGTGGAGCCAAATCATTATTTAAACAGGGAAGATCATGCGTCGCGACCCCGCCACAAGTCAGAAGTTGACACGTGGAGCAGTTCATTTAATGAACCGGGGCTCCGCGCACCAAAAGGCGAAATCTCGCCGTTTCCCCAGGCCAGCTGGCGGCGTAATCATGACATGGCACAGGCGCACGCCCCAAAGTACGCGGCTCTTCGGTGGACATACCCCGTCAGCATCATCATAAATGCATCCAGAAAATCGCGTCTGCCTTATGAAGATCGGTCGCGTTTCCATCGCCAAAAGGTCGCGTCTCGCTAAGAAGTCGCGTCTTTAAGCAGTCTCTGCTTTTTCAAAAAGGAACCTGCGTCAGTCTCCTGCTTCTGCAAAGTCAGTTCAACAGTACACTGACGCAAACAGACAACCAACCACTCCCGGTCAAAAGCGCACCCGTGACAGACTAAAAGCAATCGGGGAGGTCTAGACTGTGTATCTAGACACTCAACACGATCAACTCTGACGGCTTCAAGAGAGTTCAACAGTACACTCACGAAGACCAATTCCAGATAAGATCAAGCCCGAAGCATCAACAGTCCAGTCATAAACGCGAACACGGCTAAGATCCAAAGTGTTCCGAAATCCGTCCCATTCAACTGCGGAATATCAGAAACTTTGGAGGGGGTTCTGTAGGCTGTCTAAAAATGACCAACGACCAGCCATTAAGGAAGCAGAGTCTCAAGCTCTAGACGCGAGAAATCGATGCTCGCGTCTCAGCATTAAGACGCGTTGGCTCTACACCCGCGTCTCGACGTTCAGATGCGTCGGCCCGAAGCCCGCGTCTCAGCATCAAGACGCGTCGGCCCGAAGCCGCGTCTCAGTATCAAGGCGCATCGGCCCGACGCCCGCGCCTCAGCATCCAGACGTGAAGGCCCGAAGCCCGCGTCTCAAGGCGCGTTTGGCTCGACGCCCACGTCTCAAACTTCAAGGCGCGTTTGGCCCAACGCCCGCGTCTCAGTTGCAACTGCCCTGATTGCGGGGCCAGTCACCGCGCATGTAGCGGGTAGTGGCCCCTCATGCGGGAGCGTTTTCAGGAGGCACCTTCACCCCCTGAGATCCCTATAAATAGCCTTGTTTGCTATGAAGAGAGGATCGGAGTTTTTGGAGAAGGGAGAGAACTTTAAGAAGATCGAAGCTTGGGCAAAGATCGGAGTTTTGAGGGGAGAGAGCTTTGAGATAAGGCATCATCAAGATCAATCCCGGCAAGAGGATCATCAAGAGGGAAGCACGACTCTTCAGCGAGCTTACTGAGTACTAGCCGCTCTTCGCCTACCTCCTCTTTGAGAGTTTTGGTAGACGGAGCTGAGTTACTCTCTCTACCGACCGAAGAGAAGACCCCCGACGGTCCAGGACGGTCATCTGGTCAACGGAGAACAAGATTCACTCTCCATCGCCACACGAAGAACCCAGCTTTAAACAAAGGGAAGATTCAGACATCCTCCTCCCTTGTAACTGGAAAAGAGGGAAGAGTAGTTTTTTGGTTGTAATCGTTTCGCTTGAATCAAGGAAATCTTTTACAGCTAAAACCACTTTCTCCGACCATCAAACTTTCCGGCCCCATACAATGGCTAGGAGAGGGAAGTGGGCACAGAGGAGAGAAAGGTAGAGAAAGAGAGGGGAAAAGAGAAGAGATGCTCTCCGTAAAAAAAGAGAAGGAAAAGGAATAAAGAAGTAAAGGAAAGAAGGAAGAAAGAAGAAAAGAAAGAAGAGAAAAAAGAAAAGGAAAGAGAGGAGAAGGGGGCCTAGCTGGGTTAGTGGCCGGCCAGGGGTGGCTCGCCGGTGACAGAGGGCGACCTGGCCTAAGGGGCGGCAGTTAGGGCCCAAGGGGAGAGGGAGAGAGATGGTGCAAGTGTGGGTTTGGAGTGTAAATTTGATGGTTGATGAAGTATCATTTGGAAAGTGAGGAAAGGTTGGATGGGAAAGTTCGCAGGGGGAATGGACTGCCGGAGACGGTGGTGGTCGCGATGGTGTTGGTGGTGGTGGAGATGGTGGAGAAGATGTTAATAGTGACGGGTATATATTGGTGTTGGTAATGGAAGTGTTGTGAAGTGCGGATGGAGATGGAGAGGTTGTTGGAGAGTGAGAGACAGAGGAGGTGGTGGTCGGAATGGTGGTTCATGGGGTAGGGCTCGCCGGAGCTTAGGGGATGTAGGTATTAGGGGTGGCTGCAGGTTGAAGTAAAAAGAAGAAGAAAAGAAGAGAGAGGGAGAAAAAAATGAGTGTGTGTGTGTGTGAGTGTGTGTTTGGGGGGGGGGGAGGGGAGGTTAATCAAATGAGACCCGCATCTCTCTGAAACCAGACCCGCATCTGGCTCAATGAGCTCCGCGTTGGCTTGATTAGAGCCCAGACGCGAGGCTCTGGTCCGCGTCTGAGGGAGGCTGAGTCGCGTTTAGCAGAGGAAAGGAAAAAGTAGTTGGGAGATATTTATTGTGTGGTAAAGGAATTTTTGAGAAAATTTGAAAGAAAAGAAAAGAAAAGGAAGAATATGAGTGGAGGAGAAAAATTAAAAATAGAAAAAATAAAAGAAAAATATGTGGATAAAATTCCGGAATCTGGGAAAGACCGAAAACTCCGAAAAAACTCGGAAAATGAAGTAACTCGGAATGATCCAAAAGTTTTCAAAAATAATAAATATTATATTAAGACACATGATGAAATCAAATTTAAGAAATTCAATCCCGTTTCAAAATAAAATCCTGGACTCTACCGGTAATACCGGTGGACAGCAAATTCGGTCGAATTTCGATAAATTCAGAAAGATCTCTAAAAATGCATTTAGATAGAAAATGAGATCTAAGAAGTATTGTGAAAGCAGTTTTAAAAATTTAATTCTGTTTGTATAAAAAAAAAAATCCTAGAATCGACCTGCGATACCGGTCGATACTGATTTGAAGATTTGCAATTTAACGCAGAAAAATTCGAGAAAATCATGAAAAATCTAAAATATTGAAAAATGATTTTTGAAACTGAAACTGGTCCAAATCAATCTATACACTGGGATCGGATCCCTAGTTCAGACTCGGGTTGATTCTGAATTAGGAATTCGGATCCAAATACCAAATGAAGATATAAATAATCATAACACAAAATAAATACGAGAGAAAATCGAAAAAAATATGATCAAAATATTAGAATACGTATTTAGGTACGTATTCCAGGAACGGGGTGTTACATCTTTTGCCATCCTCCTTCAAAGAGAGCAAGGGAAAGTGAAGGATCTTCGCCTGAGGGCAAAAATGTTCCTACATTTTTTTGGATTTTGAGAAGCATCGATCATCTTTCGTCCTTATGAAGGTTGAGGTTTGGATAGTTTTCAGAGATATCTGTATAAAGATGCTGAGATGTCTTTCTTCATACAATCGCAAGGCTTTTCTATGTACTGGATCTCCATCAAGTGTATTTCCGAGTTTGTGGAGAGGGTTCTGTTGGTGGCTGGTTGGAGTGGATCCTTCCTATTTGCAACTCTAGATTGAGGATTTTGAAAGCAAGTTTTATCCTGCTGAATCCTCAGTAATTCTGATATTATAAAGATTTGGAGAGTATTTTGAAATTATAATAAACGCAAAAATGTATACAAATAAGTACTAAAAATAATGATTTGATTATATGTTGCCTAATTCATGAGATTTTATACACTTCATGTTAATTCATTGTGCAAAGACTTTAGAGTTTGCAACCAAGACGGTGCTAGATTTAACATGAAATGTATCTGATCCAGAGGCTTGCTGATATTCTCTTATTAAATTGTGTTACAAATTTTTTGACATCAATGGCTCCTCTATTTATTGCTTATTGTTTAGAATAATATTTTTCTAACTGAAATTTTCTAGCATAAATATGACTTCGGCTTTATATCACATGAAGTCTTAAGTTAGACTTGAGTTATAAAATTTTGGGCGAGAATAAGAATCACTCCTTCTCTTTCGTTCTTTATGAAGAAAGACTGGTTATTAATTAGTTGATCATAATTAGACTTTTGAAGGGTGGAAAGTTTTATTTGATTAAAAACGCAAGAATCTGAATGGTAATAAGATGTGCAAAATTTGAAAATTTTAGACCACCCCACGATTTTATATAAAAAAAAAAGAAAATATGATTGAAAATCAAAGAAAAATAAAGGGGTCTGGGGGGCTTCGAATCCTCTGCATCCATGATTGTACTATTTTCCTACAATTCCAAATTATGTCCAATTCTGTAAACTTTTCTTTTGCTTTCGGTTAAATTCCAACTTTTCTTTTGATTTTGGATTTAAAAAATTCCGATTTATTTGGGAGAAGAGAGAAATTCAATATGTGATTAAAAAATTTATAATACAATGGAGAAAGAAAATCTGTTTTTTTTTAAGTTTGAGTTTGGGATTAAAAAGAAACATGGTTTTTTAAATACAGAAAAAAAAAATTATTAAAAAACCGGGAGGGCAACAACTAAAGATGCAGTCACCGCAACATTTGCAGGCTTGTAGCCGCGGGCCGCCTAATATGTAGAGCCCAAGTCCTGGCCCATTCTTGATTAAGGAGAAGTGGGCTGTAGTTCATTCCTGGTCCACTAAAATTAGAAGTGACATGGGCCGAGATTTGTTTTAGGCTCTAAGCCGTTTCCCAGGCCCTGGTCATGTACACAGGCTACACAAACTACCATAAACTTTTTTAGGTTATGCCTAAAAACTATAATAAATTATTCGTTTTCAAGAAACTATCATAAACATAACAATTGACGAATAACACTCACACGCCGTAACGGAAAGATAATTTTACCTTTTCTATTTCAGAAAAATACTAATTTACAGATTAATTGGAAAAAAAAGAAGAAAAAAATAGTCTCCATGGAGCTAAAATCGATGGTCGTGGAGCTTATATCTGAAATCTGGTTCCAGCTCCATAGCTATGGAACTCGAATCCATGGCTATCTCTACAAGTTGGAGTCTTTTGTAGAAACATTTATTCATTGATTTAAGATTTTGGATTTGAGATGTAAAATTTTTGGCAAAAAGGACGAGGAATAGGGAAATTAGGATTTTAGAAAAAGGAAAAAAGAAAAGAAAGCAGGTCGAAAAGTTATTAAAACATAATTTCTTATTTAATAAAATTATTAAATAAATAATATTCAAACATAAATTTTGTTATTTATTGAATTTTATATTTTAGGAGAGACCGTTAATATTAATCTCTAATAAAAATAAAAAAAGTTAACTATTAAACTTTTTGTTAATTTTTTTTTTAAAGATTATTTTATAGGTCCAAAAGTTATTAAATTTTATGTTTTAATAATTCTGGAAACTTTTTGTGTATTTTATTTTAATTATTTAACATAATGGTTGTAGAAAGTAATTTTTATTACTGATAGTTAAATAATAATGATTTAAAATCAATTTAGCTATTAGGAAATACTAGGAAATTGCTTTCTATAGTTTTTAGGAGAAGTAAATTTCCTAGATTTTCTTCTTATTTTTCATATTCTTTAAAAGATTACTTAAGAAACTATCATGAAAAGTGATTTTGTCCTTAAAAAAAAACTCGTGATAGTTGATAATATAATATATGCTAGTTTTTTGAAAAGCTCATGATTGTTTTTGAAGGAAAAAAGTTCATGGTAGTTTGTAGCGTAACTATAAAAGTTTATAATAGTTTCTTGAAAATATACCCTAAAAAGTGGCTAAATTTGCCTCTTTAATTTGAGAAATTTGTTTGATTAAGATGAGGTGTTTAATTCTAAACTGAAATAGAACGCTTCAAAGTGGGATAAGAGCATAAGATCATATGATTATTTGGATGGAAATAAGTGTTATACTCCATTAAAGTACATGCTACTTCAACAAGGATAATATATCTTCTAACATGTCTTGTAGGTCGAGCACCATTTTTATAGGTCGAAATCTGAGCTTTTACACAGTGATTTTTTTTTTTTAAATCCACTTTTTAAATAAGTGCCCGATAGGAATTGAATGAATTACTCTGATATCAAATTAAAGTTCATGCTATTGCACTAAAAATTTGGGATTGTGGTATGGATTGAGAGGTAGAATATTTATATACTAACGTACTGAAAAAATTTTAAAGTTAGGATATTTAGATGACTTATTGGAAGAGTTGGTTCGCCCTTATTTTAGGCCCTCTTTAAAATCTATACAATCATTGACGAAAGAAATGTTTTCTCGTGAATGTACTTGTAAGTAAAAAGTAAAATTGCAAGGAAAATCTCTCTTGGTAGAAATATTTTATTGATTTATAAATACATGAAATCACTTTCTTTTAGTAGCCTCTTCAGACTGTTTAGAGCTAAAATGAGAAAGCACAATATATCTTACATAGATGAATGACACTTTCCCACTTTTAAAAGCAACTTTTATTTAAACAAACACCAAAAGAGTCTAAAAGTGTTTTCACACTTTAGTCTCACTCTCAGATTGCCAACACCCCGAAAATGAAAGTACCTTTTGCTTTCCACCAGCTATTTTATATTGTTTTATATCTCTCATTTATGCATTTAATGTTAGATCTTAAAGTGAACTATAAAAGGATTGGATTTACAATACTCGTCTTTAGAATAATCAAGATAAAAAATCATAACTTTATTATAGATCAAACCCTAAAACATACATCTAGTCTCCATGAAAATGCAAAAATATGTGAAAATTGAAATAATAAAGGCGAAAGTGTACCTTGATTTATAACTGAATTCCTTAAATTGTTGGGATGGAGATGGTCTTTCAAAAAATCTTTATTCTTTTAGGGTTTCTCTCTACTTGAAGGATTTCAAAGAGAAGAAGATGATACCTTCTTTTTGGGACCATGATCTCTTATCTAATAACAAGAGTTATTCCTTTTTCAATTTGTCCCTTCAACAAATTAGAAATTACATAATTATCTCTATACATTAAATTCATGACAATTTAATACCCTTTAGTCTAATTATTAACTTAATTAGATCACAATTAATTTGGACTATTTGTCACACCCCGCTTCCCAAAATACGTAGCAACGGAGTCGCAACGAGAGTCGGTGACGTATACACGTGAGGAAAAACCCCACTTATGTACGCTAAGCCTAAAGTAACCTGAACAAGTTATATAATCACTAGGAAGAATCAACATCACGGCAATAATATATATAATGTCTACACATGATCTCAGATGAAATAAGAAATGGAATAGAAGATAAATCTGATGTACAGGAATCAGAGAATAATAGCAGGAATAAAGGAAAACAATAATACCAGAATAGGTAGAGAGACTTCAGCTCCTCGCAACGTATACGATCTCAATGAAACCTGATCAAATAGACAAAACATTCAATATCTGGATGTGTAAATTCAGGGATTCAGAACTCCTAGTGAATGTATGAGAATAAAAAATAAGGTACACGTGCATATAATGTGTAAATAGATCGTGAGAATATACACTGAAATAAGACTGAAATAACAATCATAATATAAATAGACAGTAAATAAAGCAGTCGTAACAGAATTAGATGTCCAATCATGTCATAGAACTATTGGGTGTCCAACATAGCATACATGTATCAGTAATGATATTCTATATCAGAACCATATGTACAATCAGGTCGTGAGTACAATCAGATGTCTATCATAACTTGTATATATCAATATCAATATAAGGTTCAGTTTTGTTATCAATATGTCAGCGAACACCAATTGCCACATGCAGTAGACGCACCCCATACTACGCCTACCACGTGTACCAATCGAGGTCTTAAATTATTGAAACTGATCAGTTGGAAACATTGTCCATACTTTAGGTGGGTTCCGTATATACCCGGAACTGCGGCGCAATCACCTGGCGCTGAACTAGATCCTACCGCTAGGTAGTCAATAACAATAACAATAAAAACAATACGGGATGTCAGTCATCCCCCGTAACCCAGCAGTGGAACCGTATCTCGGCTGCGCAACCTGTATCTTAAGTCCACCCAAAATACAAACGTTGTCTCCTCTATCAATTTTCCCAATCCCAGTATAAATTGTCCATTTATATTATTATTTAATTCAGCTAAATAATCAAAATCCATGTTACTAGATACTGGGACAATACAGTGACAGTAACAGTAAACAGTAATCGTATACACTATGAACAATAACAATAACAGTGAACAGTAACAGCAACTGTATATACTATGAATAGAGTTATATCGAATGTTACGGTCTAACGATATTTTCTCAGTAACTTTCAGAAACAAGAATAATTACAGTAACAGGTCTAGACACCGATCCCTTATAATAAGACCCATCTAGAATCAGTCAAATCTCATCCATCTGTACTAAAGTGATATCAGTAACTAATCCATCAACCCATAGTCTCAAAAGTCATCATGAACATCAAATACTAGGTCTGCAACAGAGTATCCGGTACCGTAAACCATAAGTCTAATGAACAATTAATCAGTTCTCTCATCCTATCAATCTACTCTGATCCTCCAAGTCATTGATACATCCATCCTCTAAGTCACCGGTGTATCCAAGTCCCAACATATGGAAATACGTACTCATCTACGTCTAAACAACTATCACTACCAATCTGATTAAGATTATCAATCCACTCCCTCTTCAATCAAGCTCGATCATAGCCCAAATATCCAAATACAATTTCACTGAATATATGTATAATCCATTAGTCCTGGCCAATCTCATTTATATCTATTCCTCAACGCCTAGTCAAATCATACCCCGACACACTCACTGATAGATTCAAAACTAATATCTAATCTTAACTCCCATCTAAATCATCATCAAACATAGAGATCCAACCTGATAAATAATTTACATGAGAAGTCATGCATTTAAACACCAACACGGACTAATCAACCTGATGATCCAATATATATTTTTCTATTTTATCACCAAATACGAAAAGATCCAGTATAGTATGTATCTCAGGTAAAATTTATGCATCTGAATACCAAGACAACGGATCCACTATATATCATGCATTCCACTAATCTATACTAATCCAATTTACATTCACCTCTAAATAATAAAATACTATATCCAAATACATTTAAACATGAAATATATGTATAATCCATCATCCCAAGATCCAACTCTCTTTCAGTGCATCAATCATAAATCGATAGTCAGTTGTCGAAATAGTATCAACAAAATATAGAATCAACAATCTGTCTTCTTGAGATTTTCATCTTACTAATTATCAATAAATATTTATTCGATACAGTCTGTCATAAACTCTAACATAATTGTCTAGTGTGGTTAATCAATTACTCAAAATGTATATATACATGAACCATAACTAAGATGTACGAGTGATAGCCGGGCATGAATAATAATTTAAACGATAATTACAATATATTGAAAAGACTAAAATACTCACAATTAAATAACAATAAAATATAAAATGAGATAAACACTCACATGAAATGATGCGGTTTTGAATCTGAATCGCCATCTAGTCTTCACTGTATGAACCTGTATGGATATCCGGATCATCTCATAGGTCAGTCTTCGAATCGCCAGTGTATTGGGTCATCTGCGAACATGAATCCGAGTTCCTGCAACAGGTTCGGATCTCACCAAACGGGTCCGAATGCTGCAACACGCAACCCAACCCATGAACTCGCACGAACATACACATGTATACATACACACATATGCACACCCATAAGCATAATATGCACATACCCAAACACACATTCACAGGACACACATACACTCACGCACGCACACAACAACAGACTCACTAACCCATACATACACTAACACATACATAATCACACAAATAATTAAAAATATGCACATATATTAATACACACACAATTTTATACACCATGGATTAATTTACACTTAGAAATATAAAGAGAAGAGAAAAAGAGAGTTATGAAGAGGAGGAACTCACAGCTGTCACAGAGAGTTCAACGGCGGAGGAGGCGAAGGCCACGGAGGATGTCGGGCCGTTGGGGTCTCGCTGGAGAAGAAAGAGGAGGTCACATGGTGGGTTGGCTGCCAGTAAAAGAAGGAGGAGAAAATTAGGTTAGAGTTTTGGTTTAGGATTAGATATTTATATATGAGATGTTAATTGGTTGATTATATAGTTAGGTTTAGGATAATTTAAGATTAAATCGTTAGGAATAGAAGATAATGAGATATTAGGTTAGTTAGAAATTTATTTAATTAAGATAACTATAGAATTTAGTAGTTAGGATTCGAGGATTGGGTTGATTAAGATTTGTATTTGATGGATAGGATTAGATAGGATTAAACATGAGGAGAGAGGCATAGGGTTAGTGATTAGGTAGTTAAGATATAGAATAACATAGCTGGGATTTAGGATTTAGTTGATAGCATAAGGATTAAAATAGATTAAATATTAGTTAAAATTTTATTTAGAAATAGAATTAGTTGAGATTGTGATTTTGAAAATAGGATGTAGATTTGGGTAAGTTAGAATTAGATATGATTTTGTTAGGATTTGAATTTGAGATAAGATTATAAAATTAGATATTGGATAATAAGTTTTGGTTTGAGTTTTGGCTCAAATAAAAGAAAAATAGAAGGAACTAAAATGGGCTCATGGCATGGGCCAAAGAAAAATAAAAGAAAGATAGGAAATGGATATGGGCTAATGGGTAGCATATGAAAATGGATACTTGGGTTTGGATTGGGCTTAGGATAAAGAATAAGAAAATAAAAGAAAAAGAAAGAAAAATAAGGGGCAAAAAGTGAGCTTCTCTAAGAATAATACACAAAATAAATATCAATAATATTAATAATAAGAATAATAACAATAATAAACAAAGATATCTAATAATAACAATAATAATAATTACCAATAGTAATAACCATAATAATAATACATAACAACAATAATAATTATCACAAAATACATGCAATAAAAAATATTGTTATTCATTATTAAGTCTTGTATTTCAAAATAGAGGTATTACATTCTACCCACTTTATAAAAAATTTCGTCCTCAAAATTTCAATAAAGAATGGAATAATAAAAGAAATCAAAGTTAAGGGAGAAAATAATCAAGCTTCCACGTCGCGTCTCTGGGACACCACGATTCCGCTGCGCGCTCTGATCTCTGCTACCGGCTTCAACATGGAGTGATCAAACTTAGAAGACAGAATCGGAGAAATAAAATCGAAAAGAAGAGTAGGAATCAAGATGGAATCCCGATCACTTAAAAAAAAGAGTTGGAATCAGGGATATCAAAAAACAAAGAGATGGATATCTAAAGGGAGGATAGTCAATTCTCAAGTGGGCTCAATATCATTGTGTGAATCCTATATGTATATTGCAGTGTCAGTATAACTTGTTTCAAGTTACTGGTAAGAACTAGATCCTCTTTTAGTAAACCTAGCTCTGATACTAAGAAAACTTATCGCGTCTCGCTTCCCAAAATACGTGAAAACAGAGTCGCAACGAGAGTCGGCGCATATACACGCGAGGAAAAAACTCCACGTATATACGCTAAGCCTAAAGTAACCTGAATAAGCTATATATTCACTATAAAGAATCAACATCACTACAATAATACATATAATGTCTACACATGATCTCAGATGAAATAAGAAATGGAATAGAAGATAAGTCTGATGTACAGGAATCAAAGAATAATAGCAGGAATAAAGGAAGATAATAACACCAGAATAAGTAGAGAGACTCCATCTCCTCGCAATGTGTACGATCTCAACGAAACCTGATCAAATAAATAAAATATACAATATCTAAATGTGCAAATTCAGGGAGTCAGAACTCCTAGTGAATGTATGAGAATAAAAAACAAGGTGCACGTGCATATAATGTGTGAATAGATGATGAAAATATACACTGGAATAAGACTGAAATAACAATCATAATATAAATAGACAGTAAATAAAGCAATCAATAACAGAATTAGATGTCTAATCATGTCATAGTACTATCGGGTGTCCAACATAGCATACGTGTATCAATAATGATATTCTATATCAGAACCATATGTACAATCAGGTCGTGAGTTCAATCAAATGTCTATCATAACTTGTATATATCATTGTCAATATAAGGTTCAGTTTTGTTTTCAATATGTCAGGCGAACACCAATTGCCACATGCAGTAGACGCATCCCATACTACGCCTACCACGTGCCAATCGAGGTCCTAAATTATTGAAAATGCTAGTTGGAGACATTGTCCACACTTTAGGTGGGTTCCATACATACCCAAAATCTCGGCCCATTCACCTGGCGCTGAACCAGGTCCTACTGCTAGGTAGTCAATAACAATGAAACAATATGGGATGTCGGTCATCCCCTGGAACCCTGCAGCGGAACCGTATCTCGGCTACGCAACCTGTCTCTTAGGTCCACCCAAAATACAGACGTAGTCTCCTCCATCAATTTTCCTAATCCCAGTATAAGTTGTTCATTTATATTATTATTTAATTCAGCCAAACAATCAAAATCCATATTACTAGATACCGGGACAGTAACAGTACAGTGACAGTAAATAGAAATAGTATACACTGTGAACAATAACAATAATAGTAAACAGTAACAGAAACTGTGTATATGATGAATAGAGTTGCATTGAGTGTTACGGTCTAATGATACTTTCTCAGTAATTTTCAGTGGCGTGAATAATTACAGTAACAGGTCTAGACACTGATCCCTTACAATAAAATCTCATCTAGAATCAGTCAAATTTCATCCATCTGTACTAAATCAATATCAGTAACTGACCAATCAACCCATAGTCTCAAAAGTCATCATGAACATCAAATACTAGGTCTGCAACAGAGTATCCGGTACCGTACCGTAAACCATAAGTTCAATGAATAATTAATCGGTTCTCTCATCCTATCAATCCACTCTGATCCTCTAAGTCATCGATACGTCCATCCTCTAAGTCATTGGTGTATCCAAGTCCCAGTATATAGAAATACGTACTCATCTACATCTAAACAATCATCACTATTCAATCTGATTAAGATTATCAATCCACTCCCTCTTCAATCAAGCTCAATCATAGACCCAAATATCCAAACACAATTTCACTGAATATATGTATAATCCATTAGTCCTGGCAATCTCATTTATACCTATTATTGAAACCCCAGTCAAATCATACTCTGACACACTCACTGATAGATACAAAACTAATATCCAATCTTAACTTCCATCTAAATTATCATCAAATACATAGATTCAACCTGTAAATAATTTACATGAGAAGTCATGCATATTTAATCACTAACACGAACTAATCAACCTGAAGATCCAATATATATTTCTATTTTATCACCAAATATGAAAAGATCCAGTCTAGTATGTATTTCAGGTAAAGTCCATGCATCCGAATATCAAGACAACGGATCCACAATATATCTATGCATTCCACTAATCTATACTAATTCAATTTACATTCACCTCTAAGTAATAAAATACTATATCCAAATACATTTAAACATGAAATTATGTATAATCCATCATCCCAAGATCCAACTCTCTTTTAGTGCTAAATCATAAATCGATAGTCAGTTGTCCCAATAGTATCAACAAAATATAGAATCAACAATCTGTCTTCCTGGGATTTTCATCTTACTAATTATCAATAAATATTTACTCGATACAATCTATCATAAACTTTAACATAGTTGTCTAGAGTGGTTAATCAATTACTCAAAATGTATGTATACATGAACCATAACTAAGATGTACGAGTGATAACGGGCATGAACAATAATTTAAACGGTAAATACAATTTATTAAAAAGACTAAAATACTCACAATTCAATAACAATAAAATATAGAAAATAAAATATAGAATGAGATAAACACTCACATGAAATGACGTGATTTTGAATCTGAATCACTATCTGATCTTCACTGTACGAATCGGTACGGATTTCCGGATCATCTCATAGGTCGGTCTTCGAATCCAGTGTATCGGGTCATCTGTGAACACGAATCCGAGTCCCTACAATGGGTCCGGATCTTATCAAACGGGTCTGAACGCTGTAATACGCAACCCAACCATGAACTCACACAAACATACACCCGTTTACATACACACACATGCACACCCTAAACATAATATACACATACATATAATATACACACACACACACACACACAAATATCTAAACACACATTCACAGGACACACATACACTCATGCACACACACAACAACACACTCACTAACCCATGCACACACTAACACATACATAATCACACAAACAATTAAACACATGCACATATATTAATACACACACTTTTTTTATACACCATGCATTAATTTACACTTAGAAATATAAAGAGAAGAGAAAAAGAGAGTTATGAAGGGGAGGAACTCACAGCCAGCCATGGAGAGTTCGATGGCGGAGAAGGCGGAGGCTACGGAGGATGTCAGGGTATCGCGAGCTACCATCGAGGTCTCGTGGAGAAGAAAGAGGAGGTCACATAGTGTATTGGAGCTGCCAGCAAAGGAAGGAGGATAAAATTAGGTTAAAGTTTTAGTTTAGGATTAGATGTTTATATAGGAGATGTTAATTGGTTATAATTATATAGTTAGGGTTAGGATAATTTAAGATTAGATGGTTAGAATTAGGAGATAATGAAAGATTACGTTAGTTAGGATTTTTATTTAATTAAGATTACTATAGAATTTAATAGTTAGGATTACGACGATTGGGTTGGTTAAGATTTGTATTTGATGGATAGGATTAAATATGAGGAGAGAGGTATAGGGTTAGTGATTAGGTAGTTAAGATATAGAATTACATAGTTAGGATTTAGGATTTAGTTGATAGGATAAGGATTAAAATAGATTAAAGATTAGCTAGAATTTTATTTAGAAATAGAATTAGTTGAGATTGTGATTTGAAAATAGGATGTAGATTTGGGTAAGTTAGAATTAGATATGATTTTTGTTAGGATTTGAATTTGAGATAAGACTAAAATTAGATATTGGATAATAGGTTTTGATTTGGGTTTTAGCTCAAATAAAGAAAAATAGAAGGAATGGAAATGGGCTCATGACATGAGTTAAAGAAAAATAAAAGAAAGATAGGAAATGGATACGGGCTAATGGGTAAAGGTAAAGCATATGAAAATGGATACTTGAGTTTGGATTGGGCTTAGGATAAAGAATAAGAAAGCAAAAGAAAAAGGAAGAGAAAAATAAGGGGCAAGAAGTGAGCTTGTTTAAGAATAATACACAAAATAAATATCAATAATATTAATAATAAGAATAATAAAAATAATACACAAAGATATTTAACAATAACAATAATAATAATTACCAATAATAATAATACATAATAACAATAATATTAATACAAACTACATGCAATAAAAAAATGCTGTTATTCATTATAAAATGTTGTATTTCAAAAATAGAGGTATTACACTATACTTTAAGATAGCCATACACATTAACATATGTGAGCCCACACATGTTGAATTATTTTCAACAATCTCCCACTTGGGCCACATATATTACCTTATAAATGTGTACACTTTATGAGCTCAAAATATTGCTATCATTTAATCAGGTATTCTTAACAATCTCATCCATGGACTATACTGATATAGGACTAAAGAAATTTTCATTACATTTAACGTAACTAAACCCACCAATAATTACATATATCAATACAACCACACGACAGATTAATCATGGATGTGTAGCATGGAAATTACATGTATTGTGATCTAAACGTGCCTATTTTAAACTGGTCCTCCCTTAAATTTTGTTGAGATCAAATTTTAACACAACAAAATAGAGTGTATAAACTGAATACATTATTTCTGTAGAAAATGTCTAATAGACAAAATGTGTCCAAAAATATATAATAGAGCAATAAAATATATATACAAACTCCCACTAAACCATGAGATCCTTAAGTGATATAACCTATAAAAGTAGTGTGCTCATGAAAAACCTTGGTGTTAATCTTTTAGTAAGCGGTCAGTAATAATGGAGTTTGTCCCAGTGTGCTCTATTAAAATCTGTCCACTTTGTACCCTTTCTTCACAACCAGAAAGTTTATGTCACTGTTTCTTGACTGGATGAGCTCCTATTGTTGTTGAAATATAGAACTACTGATTTATTATCAAAGTATAACTTCGGTGATCTTTCAATACCACTTAGAATGCAACCTAGTGACAAAATTTCGCAGCCATAATTCATGGCTAGATACCTCATAACATGCTACAAATTAGCTGCTATAGTGGAAGAGGTTATGAGTGTTTGCTTAGCACTCTTTCAGGAAATAGCTCCTCCAGCCAACAGATAAATGTAGCCTGATGTGGATCTCCTACTATCTTAGCATCCTACAAAGTCAGAATCTGAATACCCAATGATCTCAATCTGACCTGACATCTTGTATGTGAGCATGTAATCCTTAGTTCTCTATAACTATTTGAAGACCCTTTTGACTGCTCTCCAATGATCCATCCTAGGGTTACTTAAATATCTGCTAGCATTCTAATAATGAATGATATGTCTGGACATGTGTAAACCTGAGCATACATTAGACTCCCTAAAGCTGAAGCATAGGGAATCTTTTGTATTTATTTAACTTCAAGGTCATTCTTAGGGCATTGACTTAGATTGAATTTATCACCTTTTGCGACTGGGGTGTCTCCTGGTTTACAATCTTTCATACCATATCTTTCAAGCACCTTTTCTATATAGGCCTTTTGTGACAATCAAAGAACACCCCGAGAGTGATCTCAGCATATCTGGATTCCTAAGATAAAAGATGCCTCACCAAGATCTTTCATCTCAAATTTCTTTGATAGAAATCTCTTGATTTCGTACAAATTTTTTTTATCATTGATAGCAAAAAGTATGTCATCAACATATAAAATCAGGAATATATACTACTCTCACTGAACTTGTGATACACACAATCTTCAATAACATTTATCTCGAAATCAAATGAGATAACTACTTGATGAAACTTGTAGTACCATTGACGTAAAGCTTGCTTGAGTCCACAAATGGATTTTTTTAGTTTGCAACTATATTCTTTGGGTCTCTAAATACAAAGTTTTCTGGTTAACCATATATATAGTTTCATCAATGTCACCATTGAAAAAAGTTGTCTTAACATCCATCTAATCTAACTCAAAGTCAAAATGTGCAACAAGCCATATTGTCCTAAAATATTATTTCGATGAAACCGAGAGAAAGTCTCTCTAAAATTAATGCCTTCTCTTTGAGTAAAACCTTTAGCTACAAGATGAGCCTTATTTCTCTCCACATTACCTTCAGAATCCCTTTTGGTTTTAAATATCCACTTTCAACTAATGGGCTTCTTACCTTCAGGTAATGGGACAAGATCCCATACTTGATTGTCTTGTATAGACTTATACTCTTCATTCATTGTATCTATCCATTTTTGAGAGTTAGAATCCTGCATGGCTTGATGGAAGTTAATTGGATCACCTTCCACCAATCCATCAGTGTCCTCATGTTCTTGGAGGAATACTATCTAGTCATCTGGAATAGCATTTCTCTTCTCTCTTGTGGATCTTCGTAGTGGCATATGTTCTTGAGGTTGTTGAGTTTGTTCTTCGAAAATAATTATCTCAACTTGAGTGGGGAGTTGTTCAACATTGTCTTGATGAGATTCCATATCTGCTTCTTGAACAATGATAGGTATAGAAGCCTGTACACTGTCATAAGTAGTAGTAGGGATCAAAATTGATTCCTCCTCAAAGATAATGTCTCTAATCTTATTTCTCCCCCAAACTCAATATCCTCAAAAAATGTTTTATTTTTCATTTCAAAAATTGATTTAATAGTGGGATCATAAAACTTATAGCCCTTAGACCCCTCAGAGTAACCAATGAAGTAGCTGCTCACTGTTTTGGAGTCTAATTTCTTTTCAGGCCTATAAGGCCTAACTTCATATGGACATCCCCAAATATATATAAGTGCTTTAGACTAGGCTTTCGACTTGTCCAAAGCTCATAACGTGTTTTGGCAGGTGCTTTACTTGGTACTCTATTCAGGATATAAGTTACTGTCTTTATTGCTTCTCCTCAGAGTGATTCTGATAAGGTAGCATGACTAATCATACTCTTATTATATCCTTAAGAGTCATGTTTTGTCTTTCAGTCATACCATTCATGCTAGGTGAGCCTGGCATGGTGTACTATGGGACTGATTTCACATTCCTCTAGGAAGTCAGCAAATGGCTCTGAGCGTTGTTCTCTTGAACTGTCATATTTGTCATACTACTCACCACCACAGTCAGATCTGACAAACTTAATTCCTTGTTGAGTTTTAACTTCAGCTCTGAATATTTTGAACATGTCTAGAGACTGATTTCTCATGAATGAGATATAGGCACCCATAGCGTGAATAATCGTCTATGACTGATATAAAGTATCGTTGACCATTCTAAGAAGTTGTAGGGAATGTGTTGGCCCAAAGGCCTATCACTCTAGTGTTGATGATGATCAACTCATGTAGTTATAGTACTAATGATCTTGTGTTTATTTAGTTTCAGATTTGTGATCAAGATCTTAGTAGGTGTGTAGCTTCAACAAAGGATTTAAAGTCAAGTTTTGGAGTTAGTATGGTTTGATTCAAGAGCTTGTGCATCAAGACCACATCAAGTACTCAAGAGGAGTTTAGCTCGTTGGATCAAGTTTGGACCAAGTCAAGAAGATGAGAAGACTTCAAGTGAAGACCTTCTTGATCAAGACTTGTGTCTAGGTTTGTTTTTATAAGATTTTATTTTTAGATTAAAATGTAAAGGATAGAATAGTTGGTGGATTGCTCAAGTATACCATATACACACACACTCTTGATTTAGATAAGTTTTTCATAAAAGAATTTATATTTTGGAAAATACAAAAGAGTTTTCTTTTAGAAAAATACCGGTTTGGTTTTTGGAATTCAAAGTTTATATGTTTTAACCAAAACCAAATTTAGATCTTAAATGTCAAAAACATAGATATTTCACCATGTATGTGTAGTGGATCATTTCCATACACTCTATGCTTTAAAAGTGTTTAAAATATTTTGTTTTTGTATTTGGAGAAGTTTTGGAAAAACCAATTTTAGAAAAATACAGTTTTTGTTTTTAACCAAAATTTCTAAGTTACAAAAATAGTTCAAATTGTTTGTAACATGTCTTGATTTTGTTCAAGCATGTTTGATTATCAAAGTATAATGTTAAAACTATTTTTGTAGATTTTTCATAATTTTATGGAATTTATTTAAGAAATAAAAACTAAGTTTTTCAATCCCAAAACTGGTCTGTTCTGGCTTCTGCCGGTCGACCGGGCCGGTCGACCGACGTGCACAAAACGTGCACGTCAGGATTGCTGGAGGGCCGGTCGACCGCAGAGAGCTTCTGCTCTCTGGAAAGCCCCGGTCGACCGGGCCGGTCGACCGACAGAGAGCTCTGCTCTCTGTTTTAGTGCCACGGTCGACCGGCCGGTCGACCGCTGGCTCAACGGTCAGAATTCTGACCGTTGGCTGGTCGACCGGGCGGTCGACCGACAGGCCAATCTGGCTCCCAACGGCTAGTTTTTCTAGCCCTATAAAGTGGGGTTTTTGGGGGCTGTTTTCTCTAAGATTTTCAAGTGGGTTTTACACCAGTTTTTCCAACTCTTTAAAGAGGTTTTCTCCACTTGTATTTGAGCTAAATACTTCCATTCAAAAGGAGAGTTTATCAAGAGTTTTCAAAGTGATTTCTTTGAGTTTTTCACCACACATTCCATCCTTATTTTTCTCACAAACACTTAAGCTACCCATTGACATATTCATTCTATAGGAGTGTTCTTGTGAGATTGTTTTTAGGTGATCAAAGTGTTGTGATCACCAAAGACTTCATCTTGTACTTTGAGGAGGCGGACTTGCGGGTTCGCGGTGTTTCGAGTTCGTGTGTGAACTTGGTGTTTGAGGTGCGGTCTTGGCGAGCTTGTGGGCTTGCGGTGTGTACAGGACTAGAGAGTCCAAGAGTTCTAGTGGGTACTCCTTGTAGGTGTTGCGACACCGAGTGATCCGGTGGGATCGGTTTATAGTGGAAATCCTTTAAGTGTGAAGGCGGGGACGTAGAGCAAGTGTGCTCGAACCTCGAAACAAATCTCCCGTGTTTGCGATTGCTCACTCTCTATCTCTTACTCTTGTTTATATCTTGCATGCTTTTATTGCTTTCATCTTATACGCTTGATATATATTGTGAGCTTAATTGTTATATGCTTGGGTTGTTTGCTAACACTTGTATTCAACCAAGAGAGCTAACGCGGCACCTCAACTCTTATTTAGAGGAATCTTGAGGAGTTAGTCCATAGCCCTTCATGGGGAATTCGGCTACACTCTTGTGTTATACGTGGTGTTTAGTGTAATAAATTTTTTAATTCCGCATTATTTGACCATTAGATTAGCCATCACCTATTCACCCCCTCTAGGTGATTTACAATTGGTATCAGAGCCACGTGCTCTTGATTTGGTCTTACAACCTAGAGTTAAAGATCCTCATTTTTAGGCTAATTACAATATTTGTACACACACCATGGATTTCATGTCACCTCCCACCTTTGACATTCTTAACATCCAAACTTGGAAGGTTAAGATGTCTTTGTACCTCAAAGGCCTAGGAATTCATGTTTATTTTGTCGCTACTAGAGATTCATATTGTTTAAATGGCAAAAATATTGAGGCTAATGCAAAGGCCATTCATGCTTTGAAAAGTAGCCTAAATGATGTTTATTTATCTAGGGTTGCTAATCTTGATTCGGCTTTTGTAGTTTGGAACACAATTCTTTTCCTTGGAGAAAAAGAACAATACTATGCGGGGAGCGACTCTGATGTTGGAAGTGACGCTTCCAACTTGTGCTACATGGTCCAAGGGGATAACCCCCTTGAGGTAACTACCGAATCCGAGGTAGAAGAGGATGTTGATTTTTCCTACAATGAACTTGCATCTTTTTGTCAACAACTCTTAGAAAAATATGACATGATTAAGAAAGATAACAAGAAAATAAAAAATAAATTTGATTACATGTTAAAAGAAAATGATTCCTTTAAACAAAAAGTTGTGTTGACACTTAAAAAAGACAAGATTCTTATTAGTCCGAACAATGTCTAAACTTGTTGACATTTACAAAAGACAAGTGACAGACGAGCTGAAGACCAGTTTTCACCCATCTCCGAGGGACAGGGAAGCAACTTGGACTCCACTGATCCAGCAAGCAGACAATGAACCCGGATTGTTTCTAAACAGATCTCAGCAGGTCTAAGGTGCTAGCACTTAGCATCACATGAGCCCAAAGGGATAGCCTCGCTTGAGAGGCTAATATCACTCGACTTCGCCTCGAAGCCATTCGAAGCCTCGCCAGGAAGCTAACTTGCAACTTCGCCACAGAGGACTTCTAGCTCCGCCGAAGGGTTTCTTTCGGACTTCGCCAGAAACCGTCTCCAGCTCCACTGCAAGCTCAAAGCGGGCAGCTCCGCTATTGGTCTGCCATGGTCAACCTTTGACTAATCAAATCTCCAGATGAGATCAGATCTAATCAGATCAAATCCAATTAAGATCAAATCAGAGATCAAATTGGCAGTTGATTGCCACAATCTCTTGACTCTCCTAAAACGAGTAAGAAGATCAGGGAAAATCCTCCAACGATATGGAAAGGATCAAGAAGATCAACCGACCTGCCAATTTTAGCTTCGCAGAAGCTGATCCTAGCCTCGCAGCAAGGCTACTTTTCAAATTTAAACAGATCTGATTCAATCTGTTTCCATATTTTCAAGGGACGATTATACCCTTGCTTTCCCTATAAATAGCCCATCAGGGGCACAAGGAGGGAGGACTTCTTGGAAGAGCTTTTCTGAGACGCACACACACAAGAAGACTCCACAAGCAGAGGCTTCTTCATAACGCACCGTGCGCTCTCAAATTCAGAGACCTTTTAGAGAATTGCTTTCTCTATCCAGGGTGTTGATACCCTAACATCGTCCTTCTTCTCAAGGAATCTCCGGAACCAGGCGAGAAGGAATTCCTAATTGAAGGCGATTTTGAGAAGCAGTAAGAGGGTTCTACCAATCCTCTGTTCTCTGATTCCCGGAACCAGGCGAGAAGGGAATCTCATCGCTCGCATCGTCAAAGGGACAAAGTGGTCGCGCGCTGACCAGACTCCTATCGGCACACTTCTCCAGAATCTCTGAGGAGATCTACTTGTAATCTTTTAAGAATACTTGTAATTTAGCTCCTCAAACTCTTTTTATTGTAAGTTTTTCCCTTTGCGAATATAATGGAAAACAAGATGGCGACTCCGCTGGGGAAGAAATTCTCCACTGCCGAGAATCAAGTGTTGCAATGCGACGAACAGACCTTCGGGTCTAACTTTGAATTCAGAAAAGCCGGTACAGCCAGAGCCCCTCTGGCTAAGTCTTCAAGGAAAGTCTCTGCGGAGACAGAAAAGGTTCTCTACGAACCTACTGCGGTTATTTGGCACAACAAGGGAGCACGTCCGCAGTCTGATTCCTTTACTTGTGAGAACTTGGTGGTTCAGTTCGATCAAGGAAGATTTGAAGAAGTCCTCTCTGGGGGTGGCCCAATGCTTCGAGCACGGAAGCATAGGAAAGTTTTCACGACCAAGGTTTCAAAGCAGAAACCGGAAGCAGAATTCTGCCAACACCACTCAGCCTCGCGTGTGGCTAATCAGGTTCCTTGCGAACCTAAGTTTCCTCTGCCAAGGCGGGTATGGAAGCCTAAACAGAAGTCTCCAACCGAAGCTTCAGGCGTAGCTACGCCTAAACCGCGTCTCTCTCGCGAAGAAAAAGGCAGTATGCCTGTCTGCTCCAATCATAAAGTTACGACGGCAATCATACCGTCGTCCAATTAAGAGCAGCAATGCCTCGCGCCGGCCTCGTTCTCATGAGCGAAGCTACTGTACCACAGCGTACGCGCAGGGTCTATGACCGCAAAGCTGAAGCCAAAGTACCATCTAAGGCTAATTGCCTTCGCAGCAGCATAGCGGGTAAAGCACCGCAGCGTGCTCCGCTCTCCAGTTCGTCAAGCGCTAAGCCTGCGCTATGTGGCGAAGCTAGAACCAAAGCACTATTCAGTGCTAATCCCATCTGCAGGGATAAAAGAAGCAGGACATCGTCCTATGTGCGATCCAAAAGAGCCTTTGCGCTCGATTGCAGAGACCCAACCGGGTCTGATTTGAGGAAATTGTTGACGGATAGACAAACTCTTCCCCTGTTGTCAACAAGTAGGATGTCAGCTGGTGACACTCCACTCGGTCCATTGCCGGCTGGGACCAATCCCTCCACGCCTCCAAGACGACGGTCAGTTTTTGATCGGCTATCGGTACAGGCCCCAAGGAAACACCGCAAAAGGAGCACCGCACGAGATCCAGCCTCCGCATCCGTCAATATGACTGGGAGAGGACAAGAGCTGCGCAGGGGAAGACAAACATCTGACGACACCCCCTACAACTCCCCGGATCCAGATTACAGCCCAGGCTTAGGCGAAGTCTTGGTGCATGAAGAAGGTGTTTTCCGAAACACCAGATCTAGGGTGGCGATACCCTACACTTATGAATAGCCTTCTTCTTCAACGGCCCTAGCCTCGCCGGAGCCCAGGAGATCACTCCAACCATCGGATGAAGAAGATGAAGATAGTGGGTACGCCTCTTCGGCGACAGTTAGCTCGGTGCGAACAGACAGAGCATAAGTCAATATGGCTGATAACGTCAACGACGACCTTCGTCGGCGCCTGGAAGCTCAGGAGCAAACTTCCAAAACCCAGCAAGAAGCCTTGGATAATATTCAACAGATGCTTGCTCGACTCCTCAACAATCGGAATGACAACGATGCCGGGAGCAATCACGATGAGGAAGAACACTTCAGCAATGAGCAACCAAAGCCAGAGAAATCCAAGGAGGGTTCTTCCTTAGACGCCGAAGTCCTTAAGGGCCTCCAGGCTCAAATCGCATCCCCAGCTCAGAGGGATGAATTAAAGAAGGTAGGGGCAGTCCATCCTTATCCGCCGGAGTGGGATTCGGTGCCATATCCACTGAAGTTCAAACCACCAACATTGCATACCTATGACGGAAAGAGCTCGCCAAATCAGCACATCTACTATTTCCGGTCTCAGACTGGTAATGTTATAAGCAATGACGCCGTCATGGCTAGGCTATTCATTTGCACCTTAAAGGGGGTGGCATTTGACTGGTTTCGAAGTCTTCCCCCGGGCTCTGTCAACTCCTGGATCGACCTGAAAACTCGGTTCCTCTCTCGTTTCTATGAGGACAATACCGAAGTAACCATGGACAAGCTCCTCTCCACTGTGCAGAGGAAGGGCGAATCTGTCCGTGACTACATTGAACGGTTCAGAAACTTATCCTTGATGTGCCCAGCAGGGATGCCACTACCCATGCTCTTACAGACATGCAGACACAACTTCTTAGACCAAGTGGAAGTTCGCATGGGGGCTGTCAAAGCCCACACCTGGAAGGAATTGTCGAACAAGCAGAGATAGCCGAGAAGTCGGCTAAAAAGTTCGAACCATCCGCCCTTAGAGGCAAGTGGGGATGAACAACAAAGGGCGTAGCGACCTACCGCAATCTTCTCAAGCTAAAGGCAAAGAGACTATGTCTGTGGAGTTATCCGGAGATGTGCAGTTGAAGGCCAAGAAGAGCGGCTTCAACAATCTGGAGCCTAAGTTCCCTCAAAGCAGTACTCCTTCAAAGACGATCAGGTGGTCACGATATTCCATCTGCTCCACAAAGGGAACAAAATGAAACTGCCAGATGCTCGGCGTCCTAATGAGATAGGGCGCACAAACGACCCTAAATACTGCCTCTACCATAGGATGATCCACCATCCTACTGACAAGTGTTATGTACTCAAGGACAAAATACAAGCCCTGGTCGATGCCGGGGTTCTGACGTTGAAGACGGAGCAGAAGAAAGTCACTGCCAATATGGTGAGTCTCGAATTCGGTAGTACCCAAAAGGTCACAGTTCCTGAAGGGACCTATCCAGCCCCCGCTCCACGATTGGAAGTCAGACATCCTCCAGCTAAAACTCAAGATAACAAGGGTCTTGTTCCCTTAACATTGAAGACAGGGGAAGTCATGTGGATACACCCAGACCTCATCGAAGACGAACAGTGAGATTCAAAGAAGCCCAAGTCAAAGGGCAAATCTTATAATGTCATCTCCATCCTGCCAGACGACGGCAATCTTACATCGGCTTCCCTCAGTAATTCAGAAGGGAAAAAGCTTGCTTGCACGGTGCAAGCCGATATGCCTCAGCAGACGGGCACCCGATCCGAAAAATCATACTTGAGGCAGTATGAAAAGTCTACTGACGAGACACAACAGCAAACGACGTCAGTACAAGCACCAGCATCCACTCCAATCCCAACCAAGGGAAAAGAGAGACCTAAGGAGGTACGATTCGACCACGTGTTGAAGAAACCACCAGGCCAAGGGTTTGATACGCCCTTTCGGTTTGACATATTGGCTCAGCTGGCCAATATCCCAGCTCGTATCACTATACACGAGCTCCTTCGTCTCTCTAAAGAGACAAGAGAAGCACTCAGGGATGCGCTAGCCAATTCAGAATCCTTTCTGACATGCATGCCTGAGATCCCTAATAACGACGTTTAGTCTCCTTGCCCAGAATGTCATCATACACAATCCAAGGTGCCTGCTATTACATTCACGGCGGAAGATATGCTTCTCAAAGACAACAAGCACGATCGACCTCTGTACTACACCGGATATATCGTTCAAAGTGCATTGAAAGAATACAAGTCGATCTGGGGTCCGCACTCAGCATCATCCCCAAAAGGCTTCTCTACTTCCTCGGCATACCGCTGTACAGGTTGTCCACAACCACTACTACAATATACGGTTTCAACGCCGGGAGCAGTCATCCACTAGGGAAAATTCGACTCCGTTGCAGAATCGGGAGCCTGAAGTCAGAAGTGACATGCTATGTCATTGACGCTGACACATCATATAACCTGCTGTTGGGACGGCCATGGATCCATGCCAACTGGATCGTTCCCTCTACTCTGCACCAATGCTTCAAATATGTTGAAGATGACACGACAGTACGAACTGTCTTTGCTGAAAAGCAACTATTCAAAGGGGTGAAAAACTACTTCACTGACGCTCTCCTGTATCAAGAGACCGGTGGAGCACTCAAAGAACCGTTGCCGGACGATGATGAAAGTGGCAACGAGGCGGATTCAGAATCCGAAGCAGGCATGCCAGCCATTCTGATTGGTGAACCAATTATAGCATGTCTCAATAATCTCCTATGTAATACTCCTTCAGAGGATGAAGGTGAATGGGTAATTAATGATAATATTTCTTTTGATTATCCCGCGACTGTTGGGCTATTTGAATCCATTACGGATAGCTCTCTACACATGCCTTTACATAAATCGAGTGCGGCCAGCACGCCAATGGAATCCGCAGAAGGAGCCGTCTTGGTAATCCCGCCATCCAAAGAAGGTCAGTTACCGATAATCTTCGGTAGAACCCAACCACGGGGACCCATGGTCGCAGATTCAAGTTCAGACTCAGACACTCCATAATTCTTTCATTACGCGCGGCCAGCGCGCCATATTATGAAGAAAATGGGGTACGACTTGAAGCATGGAGCAGGCCTGAATTTCGAAAAAGGAAGGCGCGGTTTGATGCGGAACTTTGTGCCTAAAGGGAAGCCTGCAAATTACTATGATAGTACACGCAGGGGGTGAGGGTATGTTACACCCACAGCGTCAGCAACCGTTCAAGTCAAAGACGATGAACCAATTCCATCACATTTAGCCTCATCCTCTGAGTAGGACTCGGATATCAGTGTAGGAGGAATGTTCGAAAACCTCACTGCTAATATGACCTCAAGCAGTCAATTGGAGCCCGCAGAAGCCACTGATGAGGAACCATGGGCGCAGCAATTAGATCTCTAATGGGAAAAGCGATTCGAACTGCGCGAATCACCTACTGAAGATAAGGTGATGCAGGTCAACTTGTGTAGTCAAGATCACCCTAAGCCCATCTTCATAAGTGAAAGCCTATCACTTACAGAGAAGGAAGAATTGATAACACTCGTAAAGGAGTATATAGACGTCTTCGCATGGAGCTACGAAGACATGCCCGGACTTGATCCACAGGTAGCCGTGCACCGTCTAAATATCAAGCCCGACGTCAAGCCAGTCAAGCAGCAACAACATCGGTTTCGCCCGAACATTATGGAGGCTATTGAGGCCGAAGTTCATAAGCTCATTGCATGTGGCTTCATTCGGGAGGAACAGCATCCAGATTGGGTTGCTAATATCGTCCCCGTCCTCAAAAAGAACGGAAAAATATGGATCTGCATCGACTATCGTGATCTCAACACGGCCTGTCCTAAAGACGAATTCCCACTGCCCATCACCGACGTCATGATTGACAACACATGCGGGTTCGAAAGAATGTCTTTCATGGACGGCTTTTCAGGATACAACCAGATTAAGATGTATCCCGACGACGAGAAGCATACTTCGTTCCGAACACCATTGGGGTATACTGTTACACTGTAATGCCCTTCGGACTGAAGAATGCCAGAGCAACCTACCAGCGGGCAATGAGTACGATCTTCCGCGATCATCTCTGAAAAACGGTGGAATGCTATGTCGACGACATTGCCGTCAAAAGCCGCAACAAGAATGAACATCTTCGCGACCTGAGAACGATGTTCGACATAATGCGGGCTCATCAACTGAAAATGAACCCGACAAAATCCTTCTTGGGAGTGTCAAGTGGCAAGTTCCTTAGGTTTATTGTCACATCAAAAGGGATTCATCTTGACCCAGACAAAGTCAAAACCATCCAAAGCATGCATCCACCAAGGAATCTCAAAGAGCTCAGAGGCTTGCAAGGCAGACTGGCTTATATCAGAAGATTCATTGCAAATCTCTCAGGCCGCTGTCAACCGTTCACCCGACTCATGAAAAAGGGTGTTTCCTTTGTATGGGATCAAGCTTGCCAGGAAGCTTATGAAGACATCAAAAGGTATCTCACAAAACCTCCAGTCTTAGTGGCCCCTACATCAGGGAAACCATTCTTGCTTTATGTAAAAGCTATGGACTACTCCCTCGGCGCCCTCCTCGCTCAAAAGGACGACAATGGCCACGAGCAGGCCATTTATTATCTGAGCAGAACTCTCATAGGAGCGGAATCTCGCTACAACCCTATCGAGAAAGAGTGTTTAGCTCTCGTCTTCGCTATTCAGAAGACACGACATTATTTGGTCGGCCAGACCATACATGTCATCTCCAGAGTGAACCCATTGCGTCTCCTTATGACAAAGCCAGCATCACTGAATTCAAGATTGGCTAAGTGGGCACTTTTATTGTCTCAATACGACATGATCTTCACGCCTCAGAAGGCGGTTAAAGGCCAGGCCCTTGCAGAGTTCTTGGCTGCTCATCCAGTTCCGGAGCATTCAAAACTTCACGAAGATATTCCAGATGAAGTCTTCGACTCCAATATGACCTCAGAGGAGGAAGTGTGGCAGATGTTCTTCGATGGAGCATCGCGAATGGGCCTAAAGGCAAGATTATTGTCGGAGTGGGGGTTGTGTTTATCTCCCCACAGAATCATCTCCTGCCCAGAGCATTTTCTCTGACAGAATCATGCTCCAACAATGTAGCAGAATATAATGCTCTGCTCATTAGTCTTCAGCTCGCCCATGGAATGAGGGTACGCTACCTCGAAGCCTACGACGATTCAAAACTAATTATCAATCAGGTTAAAGGCGAGTATGAAGTTCGTCACGAAGACTTGGTGCCTTATTATCATACAGCCATCAAATTGGCTAACATATTTGAAGGTTTCTACATCGGGTATGTGTCTCGATCTCAGAATACCAAGACGGACGCTCTTGCTGCATTAGCAACAACACTAGCCTTGCCAGCCGACACCGAGTATCACCTAACAGTCGCAACTCGACATCTTGTATGCTCCAAGCACATGCTAAGAACTCGAGAAGTCTATAATGTCTCCACGGATCTTGAGCCGAGAGATTGGCGCTTTCCTCTCATTGACTATGCTTTGCACGGTCTGCTTCCAGACGATCCTAAAGAAGTGGCGTCCGTCAGACGAAGGTCTCTCCGTTTCTACTACGATCCAACTTTGAAGACACTTTACCGTCGTTCATATGACGGTCTCCTCCTCCGTTGCCTTTCTCATTCAGAGGCACAAGAAGCGCTCCAAGAAGCGCACGACGGCACTTGTGGAGCTCATCAGCCAGGTCCAAAACTTAAGGACAGGTTGCACAGACTTGGATACTATTGGCCAACTATGATAGTCGATGCCATCCAATATGCACGAAGGTGTAAAGCATGTCAAATCCATGCAGATTTCATACACCAGCCTTCGGAGTTGCTCCACCCAACTATTGCTTCATGGCCATTTGAAGCATGGGGAATTGATGTCGTAGGGCCAATCAGTCCCTCTTCGACGAAAGGTCACCGGTTCATCCTTGCAATAACCGACTACTTTTCAAAATGGGCGGAGGTTATACCATTGGCTGAAGTCAAAACCTCTAATGTGGTTAACTTCATCAAGCACCATGTCATCCATCGATTTGGTGTTCCTAGGCGGATCATCCACGACAACGGTCCCCAATTCATAAGCCAAGTATTCTACCGGTTCTGCGACAGATACCGAATTCAGAATGTGGCTTCTACTGCCTATAATCCCGCCGCTAACGGCTTGGCGGAAGCATTCAACAAAATGATCATCAAGCTACTCAAGAAATTCGTCTCCTCGAACAAGCGAGATTAGGACGAACAGCTTGGCAAATGTCTTTGGGCCTACCGGACCACGGTTCGAACACCGACAGGTAATACGCCTTTTTCCTTGGTATATGGGTGTGAAGCAATCATCCCATTGGAAATTCAGACGCCGTCGTTACGAGTCGCTTTAATGACTAAGATCACATCAGAGGACAATGATCAACTGCGTCTTCAAGAGCTCGAAGCCCTAGATGAGAAGCGGCTACAAGCTCAGCAACATATTGAGCTATATCAAGCTCGAATCTCAAAGGCCTCCAATAAGAAGGTCAAACAGAGGGTCTTCCAGAAAGGAGACCTGGTTTTAGCCATCAGACGACCGATGATTACGACGCATAAGACCAAAGGCAAATTCTAGCCTAAATGGGAAGGACCATTTGTGATAGAAACAGTCTATTCAAACGGAGCATATCGCCTTATGACTTCAGATGGCGACCTACTCATGATGCCGATCAATGACAAGTTCTTAAAAAAGTATTATCCTTGATTAAGGATCCTTCTCATGATCAAGTTAACACTACACCTCTGATCAAGACCTTCGTGTCCAAAGTACACACAAAGAGAGCCTTTCTCTTCCTCCTAGCGAGATAATACAACCGTGAACCAGTAGGAATCTGGTCACGCATTGGCTGTCCCGAAGGAGAATCGAGGTTATGCATATATTAACCAGATAATCCGACATCCTTAACGATTAAGGATAGAGAAAAATGTTGGCCTGTAAGCCCAACATAAGTCCTTGACAACTCATCATGCTGAGGGGAATAGCATGGCTAGCCTAACCCAAACGGTAGTTGGTAAAGGCATATCAAACCCGTTGATAGCTGGGGATTTGCTAAAAATCCTAAGTGACCAGTTCCCGTTGATTCCCTCTCCAAAGTCACTTACCAATTCTCATCCATAGAATGGTAAGACCACATATACATTTCGCTGTTACGTTAACATTAAACCTATGACAGTGATTCCCTTATTTCTCCCCGTGAGAGCGAGACCTCTAAAGTAACTTACCAATTCTCATCCATAGAATGGTAAGACCACATATACATTGCGCTGTTACGTTAACATTAAACCTATGACAGTGATTCCCTCGTTTCTCCCCGTGAAAACGAGACTTCTCCCAAATTCCACTACAAACTCGATACTCGTTGACATTTACAAAAGACGAGTATCACAAATTTTGAAGCTTGGTGGCGTCTCAATCGGTTATGTCATTGCGACCTCTGAACCAGCAGACATCCAAGTCTCAATTTCGAGCTTGTTGATATTTACAAAAGACAAGTCTCAACCTTGAGCCCTGTTGACATTTACAAAAGACAGGTCTCGATACTTGTTGACGTCTACAAAAGACAAGTATCACCTACCTCGAGCTTAGTGGCGTCTCAATCGGTTATGTCATTGCGACCTCTGAACCAGCAGACAGCTAAGTCTCAACCTTGAGCCCTGTTGACATTTACAAAAGACAGGCCTCGATACTCGTTGACATTTACAAAAGACGGGTATCACCACCTTTTGAGCTTGGTGGCGTCTCAAACGGTTATGTCATTGCGACCTCTGAACCAGCAGACAGCTAAGTCTCAATTCCGAGCCCTGTTGACATTTACAAAAGACAGGTCTCGATACTCGTTGACATTTACAAAAGACGAGTATCACAAATTTTGAAGCTTGGTGGCGCCTCAATCGGTTATGTCATTGCGACCTCTGAACTAGCAGACAGCCAAGTCTCAATTTCGAGCTTGTTGACATTTACAAAAGACAAGTCTCAACCTCGAGCCCTGTTGACATTTACAAAAGACAGGCCTCGATACTCATTGACATTTACAAAAGACGGGTATCACCACCTTTGAGCTTGGTGGCGTCTCAAACGGTTATGTCATTGCGACCTCTGAACAAGCAGACAGCTAAGTCTCAATTCCGAGCCCTGTTGACATTTACAAAAGACAGGTCTCGATACTCGTTGACATTTACAAAAGACGGGTATCACAAATTTTGAAGCTTGGTGGCGTCTCAATCGGTTATGTCATTGCGACCTCTGAACCAGCAGACAGCCAAGTCTCAATTTCGAGCTTGTTGACATTTACAAAAGACAAGTCTCAACCCCGAGCCCTGTTGACATTTACAAAAGACAGGTCTCGATACTTGTTGACATCTACAAAAGACAAGTATCACCTACCTCGAGCTTAGTGGCGTCTCAATCGGTTATGTCATTGCGACCTCTGAACCAGCAGACAGCTAAGTCTCAATTCTGAGCCCTGTTGACATTTACAAAAGACAGGTCTCATCTTTCGATCCGACAAGGACCGATTTCGGGCTTGGTGGCGTCTCAACCAGTTATGTTATCACGACCTCTGAACTGACAGATAGCCAAGTCTCATCATCCAGCCCAACAAGAACTATGTTCTCAAGAAATTGCAATACAATTGGAACCGTATTCAGAAAGAAGAACAAGATTGGAGATTCGACAAAAGAAGAAAAAATTTTCATTCACTCCAAAAGGATAAAATACATGGAGCTACAGGCGCACACTGTAAGACCTGAGCCGCTCTCCAAGGGAGTCCAGCCTCGTCCTCCTATCATCAGCAGCCTGGGCAAGCGCTTGCGACCTCAGCTCGGCCTCATTGAAATCCATTGCCTGGGTCAGACGAGCTTCAACCCCCGCCAAAGTTACCCTCTGTGACAGTCCCTGCTGTAAGAGCTCTTCATTTTGAATCTTAAGCTGCTCAAGCCGCGCAGTTTCTTCAAGACGCACCAGTTTAGCCTTGGATAAAATAAGATTTGCTTTCCTGATCATTTCCTCAGCCTTCCCAATCTTGTCTTCAGCGTCAAGAAGAGCACTGGTGGAGGCGTCAATCGCACTTCCGACCTCTGCCTGCCTTGTTTCCAAGGATTTCAAGTCAGAAGAGATAGCCTTAGCAGCCTCTTGAGCGGCGAGCCGGGCCTCGTGCTTTTGAGCGACAAGACGCTCGAACTGCTCATCAACTAAAGACTCCAGGTCCAAACAGCGGAGACGACGCCATTCCTCTACATCCTTCTCAAATTCATCCACCAGGAGTTCCAGAGCAGTAGCCTGGTGATACCCCTCAAAATCCCTGAATACTTTCGATGCCACGGGAGAGGACCACCTTTAACTTTGAGAACGACATAGTCGAGCCCTTTAAAACCAGGTCGATAGTTCACCCTAAGCCTTTATAAAAGCTATCGATGAGGTCACCTATATAGTCGTTCTCAACCTCAGCCACTTCTGGTAGAGAGGTAACCTCAGAGAAATCCACCAGCCTGGTCGACACTATCGTGGAAGGAGCAATGGGAACATCAACAGCAGGGCAGATTGTCAGTGATCTCTGCAGAGTCTTCATGGAAATCAGTGCGCTAGCCACCGTTGAGGTAGGGCTGACAACCATCTCCTGAACAGCAGGCTCAACTACCAGAGTTGGGGAAGTAGGGCTTGTAATCACCCTCAGCTCCACACTTGGCAAAATTGTCAGCACCTCACTCGTTGATATAGTTGGGAGTGAGGACACCTCCGGAACTGCTCCCCCTTCAACCTCTGGTCCTTCGGCTGACTTGGGCCGATAAGAAGGCAAGTCACCGTACAGCGCATCCACACAGCAGCATCCGCCGCGGTCGAAGCGCTCATGTCACCCCTTGACCCTTCGGGGAAATCTCCTGGCCCTCTTAAAGCTGATGCATCTTGAGGCCGAACACCTGTAACAAGACTGCGGTTAGTCGGGACACTACATGCAAAAGAAGCCAAGAGGTTAGGACAATACCAAAGGATGATGTCGCCTCAAACATCTCGTCAGCCACATCAGTCTCCAGGGGCTCCATCGGAAATTCTTGGCAGAATCAGCATTAATAGCCAGCTCGCTTTCGCTTGCTGAGTATCCTGTGGACCACCCAATAGAGCTCGACGCCACATGACTTCCTTTAGAAGTCCCAGCGCCCGAGGGACCAATGTCAGCCACATCACCTCCGGACTCTTCCGGACGGGCAAAAGAACCAGCTTCAGTCCCATAAGTAAATAGGGGATCATAATGTTCCCCTTGCTCTCAAGCTGCCTCAGCTCCTACAATCAAGAAGGATTGATAATAAGTCAATGGGAACACAAAAAAAGGCGTATTATATGGACGGGGTTAATCTTACCCAGACCCGGAGCGAATTCACCGCTAGTCGGCTCAGCAACCGACGATTCAGCTGCTAATGGGGCAGCAGGAGGAATCGTTGTAGAGGGATGACCCTCTACGACAATCGTAGGAGCTTGGCGGCGGGGCTTCTTCGCCAACAATTTCCTACTAGAGCTACCTGCCCGCTTTCTTTTGAAGTGGACTTCAGAATCCTCTTCCTCCACTTCTTCTACACGATGAGGGGGAACGGTCCCCATCACACCAGAGCCAGTTGCAGGAGTCTTAGCCCCCGCTCCCACCTCGAAGCGAGGACTCTCGGCATCTGAGGCCTCGCTGTCTTCCACAGCAACAAACTCCTCTATACCTGGGGTGCGAACCCTTTTGCCTTCCCTTTTCTCAGAAGCCTTCTGCCTCAGCCGCTGAGAAATTAACTTCACACCAGAACTGTTCACCTTGAATTCAAGAGGTGTGGAGTTGGAAGTGGCATACCACTGACAGAAGCACAGGGTCATTAGAAGATTAGGAGTTCTCAACGGCGTACGCAGCCACGCCCCAGTACCGCCTGCAGTAAAGAACCGCCAGGCACGGGCCCCATCAATAAGGCTCCCATGAAAGCCAGATTGAGATTCGGGTTGCCCACGTACAGTTGGTCATATCCAAACTGTCGAGCAAACTGACTTGGGACGTAAGGCTCCAAGTAGCAGCTATCCCCGCTCTGGTACAATAGATGTGAAGGCCGGATACTGACCAGCCACTCAAAAACTCCCCGGCTCAGGGATTAATGCCCCTCCCCCGCATCTTTGAACTCTTCCCCATAGCCTGCACCCGAATATGGGGAAAACAGCAGAAGAGACTATAGATGTCATAGCGACGTACTAATTTACGGGCCTCAGCCACGTAAGTCTTCTGCCATGAGCATCCTTCGAATCGGCGGAGGAGCGCCATTCGAACATCTTGCGGGGGATCCTCTCCAGCTTCGATTAGAGAAGGACAATGCAAGGCGAACCACGCCATCAAGTAAGTATACGGCAGACCTATTCTGGGGTTAGGTCCGTCGCGGGGCGAAATGGTCCCCTTTCCACGCTTCGTCATTGGTGGCCTGCAAAAAGCCTCCGTCAATGCACGAAGGCCTCTCTGGATACAGCACACTATGGCCGAAAGAAGTCCCAGAGGGCGACCATGAACCAAACGAATAGCGGGCAGCAAAACATTCGGATGAACGATGTCACCCGAAGAAGACGGCACCACGCATCTCTTCAGCCAGACTGTTAGGAAACCAGCCAGAAGTGCCTTTCGGGACATCAGCCTACGAGCCTGATGATGGAAGCTTCGAAGAACATCACCCTGCTCATAGGGACCATCGTCTTCCTTCACAACTAGATCCCCTTGGGAGTGCTTTTGCATCCAGTCAAAGATGTCTTCATCAGCAACTCCGCAATGTGCTGCCTCAGGAGCATTCTCCATATCTGGGAACAAATAGTCTCCCCAGCTTTTCAAGCTACAGGAGGTTCCCTTATTGCCCCCATGCATACTGGAGCAAATATACAAGTGGCACATTAATTCCCTGTAGGTCTCGAAAAAGGCAGGCTCCTGTTTCTCCAGAAGCGCCAATTCTGCCTCGCACGGGAAGTATTCTTCATAGGGAAGAGACCCAAAAGGCAGAGCAGAGACTTCCCACATCTCATGCAAGGCCATACCCAATTCGCCAATAGGGGTGAAGAAAGTCCCTGAAGCTGGGCAATACAATTCAAAAATTGCATAAAAGCACGCCACGTTCATCTCAATACCGTAGCAGGTCGCCCTGACGGCCTCGTAGAGGTTCAGCCTCTCCAAATCCTCCTCGAAATGAACAAGGATGTAGGTAGTCAAATCCACCCACCATGCCTTTGGAGGGTGAATCCAGCTTGGAGTCCTGAAGTCAATAGCTGGGTAGTTCCCATTGACCTTGCAGAATTGGTTGCCAAAGGTCAGCGCCACTGCAGGATTCTCTCCCACTGGGATCTCTCGTGACACATGCCCAGGATGCAGGCCCGTTATGCAATGAGGAGGCCCCGCTCTTGCATAACCAGGAGATTGAAGCATCAATTTTCCTATGTGAACAGAGTCAGTACTCTGGCTCACTTCCCACGACATCTTCCGAGCCTGCGTCACGCACTGGAAGGAAGACAAAGAAAAATGGCGCTTGTTGGACGGAAGGTAGAACCTCTCGCCATCCAACTGGAAAATTCACTGCCCTTCCCCTGCATGTAGTTGGTGGTCAGGGTCTGGTGCGGCATCCCCGAACATGAAATCGGGCTTCCTATAAATTTGACGGTCGACATCTTCAAGGGGAGCTGTGGTCAGGATACTCCTCGTGGTATATTGATCACCACCATGAATAAGCGTATCTCTGACGAGAGAACTCCGCTCACTGAACAGAGAAGCCTGCCCTTGAAATTGCAAGCTGATATTGCCATCCGATCCCATGGTCGTCCCGAACAGGTTGTTTGAAGGACCAGGAGTATAGTGTACTGCAGGAACAAAGAGAAACTATGATTAGTTCATCAGCCGAAAGAGGGCTAAAATCAGAACGCAAAGTTTGACAAGGCATAGCCTCGCCCTCTGAGCAAGGATTGGCCTAAACGATAGCTTCGTCCCGAAGCTTAGCTTCGCAGCTGCAGTGTAACTCCGCATTCCACACGAGGACAGGATGCAGGAAAACATCCAAGTGTTAGCTTCGCTTGGAAGCTTAGCTTCGAACAACAGGATGTGACAAAACCTCGAAGGATAACTTCGTCAGAAGGGCATTACGGTCCTTTTCTGTCAAATATCAAAGGACAGCTTCGCATCCTGTCATTCAACAGGATGTGAACCGCCTAAAGGTTAACTTCGCTTGGAAGCTTGAGGAAGAACTCTTCAGTTCTTGGATTCCCGATCAAGAAAACAAGGTAAAATCAGGGAATTGGACTAATGTTGGATTTATCCAAGGACAGCTAGAAGTCGGCCTTAAAGGAGAGACGACAGTCTCTAATCAAAAAGGAAAGTTCCCTACCGGCGATTGGTCGTTTGATGACCGGAGGAGGAGAAGGACCCTCCGCTGCAGAAGTTGCCACTTCTTTTCCCGCTCGTCTCTTGGGCGCCATTGAAGAGCTGCGGAAGCTTTCAATTTTTTTAATGAAAGGAAAGAGGAAGAAGAAGAGTCTAAAGGTCTCTGAAAATTTCAAGTGAAGAGATCTGTCCTCTCTACAGTCCGATCGGACTTTTATAGGCCAATCAGCGCCTGAAACGACGCCTCAAAAAGAGTACAGGCTGTCGTTTCAAATTAATTTGAAACGCCGCCTAAAGCGCCTTCCCGAGAAGCGCTGATTCAGCCACTAAGGCTTAACCTCGCCAATGAGCCGAAATGCAGACTTCGCACAAGTTCATCAAGAACTTCGCCAAAAAGGCTGCCTTAGCCCACTAAAGGCACAGTTCGCCGACATGCCAGCATCGTGCGAAGCTCATTCAAAAAAGGATCCTGTCCTTAACTCTGCACAAAGTTTAGCCCCGCTATGGCCAAATTCTCAATGAAGGCAGGCAAAAATCAAATGAGCAGAAGATAAACTTTATTGATTTAAGAGCAAAGGTACATTGATATTACATCAAGGTTTTGTTTCATACAACAGATTCAGTTGCTCAGCAAGATCATTTGCGCAAAAGGCATACAAGTGGTTTTATCTGCTCCAGACCAGACCAACTGGACACGAAAGGCCTTCCTCCTGCACAAGGCCGTAACCAGTTGTGCCACAAGGACAGGGCCATAATCTTCCACATAATGGCAGATTTTGCCACCAGGAAGCTGGATCACCTTTGATGAAAATTGGCAATGAACTTATCGCCGCCAACACGATAGATCACCTATAATGGGAATTGGCAGTGATGTCAGTGATCTCACAGGTGACGTCCACTTTCCCAAAGTGGATCATCTCGGATAAGCGGCTACCAGCCTCACCTCAGAACGAATCATCTCGGATAAGAGGCTGCCAATAGCCTCTGGGACACACATCAGCTGCCCCAAGTTGTTCCTCCTGCTTAAAAGTAAAGCTTCAACTGGGAAGCATAAGGCAACTTTTCGGTCTCTTTCATCAAGACACAAGATCGGCGAACATAACTCACTGCAATACAAAATTGGAGCAAGTTAGCAGTTAAACACAAAAGATACTGCAAAAGCGCTAAAGCCGAATTCTTTGGGGCGAAGCAATCCGATTTCGATTGGAGCAGAGGATAAGTCTCGCTTGCACAGTGATGATGGGCTAGCTCAGCAAACGCCAAGTCCTAGCCTCGCCTATACAGTTAAGCCAGACTGATCCTATGGGACACAGTCTTAGCCTCACCTATATGGCAAGACTGGCTCAACCTTGAAGAGACTAAGTCCCAAGTTCTGCCTGTGCAGCGGACTTAACATGCAGTGATCTTTCTCTGACTAAGTCAAGATGATAGCTTCGCTGGGAAGCTATGCTGAAATCCTTCTCCGCAGATCAGTTAAATGGAGAACAAGGAAGTTAATCCCTGAAGCAGCTGCTAAAGCTGAATTAAGGGAGATGAATTCCCTAAAATCAGTGAAGTCGTTGAATGATCAAGACTTACTGGTCCTTGGCCGGATAATGACCAGAGTGGGCATTCCTACTAATTCAGAGATCTGAGTATCTCTCTCAACCAAGAGAAGAGGGGAAGAGCAGATCACTTCTCTCTCAGAGGACCTCAAGTGTCCTATTTATAGGCCCCATGGCCTGAGCGCTGCCGCCTCAAGCGTGGAAGCATGAGCGCATTTAAGGCATTTACTGCGCCTTAAGAACAGGGACGGCTTCCCTTGGAACCGTGCAAAGGGAGAAACGTCTCCCTCATAGAGGCACTTATTACACCTTGAAGAAAGGGAATATCCTCCCTTGGAAACATGCAAATCGGAGAATATCTCCCTCGATCAGCACGAAAAAAGGAGTAATCCTCCTCGTAACTGGCCCATGGCAGTTGGCCTCGGGAAATGCGACAAACGCTCCAGGGTGAACGTATCTCCAGAAGCCCAGATGCGGAGCTACCCGCACGCGAAGCTACTCAGAGTCACGAACCTCTGTGCAATTCTTCGGCGAATCTACATCCCAAAGCAGGATCCAAAGCGAAGCTGAACTCAACCATCATGGCGATGTTCATACTCCACACACCACCGATCAAAGCGGTTCAAAGTATTTCAAAGTCTGAGCCATTGCAGACTTTCGAAAACTTTGAAGGGGGTCTTGTTGACACTTAAAAAAGACAAGATTCTTATTGGTCCGAACAATATCTAAACTTGTTGACATTTACAAAAGACAAGTGACAGACGAGCTGATGACCAGTTTTCACCCATCTCCGAGGGACAGGGAAGCAACTTGGACTCCACTGATCCAGCAAGCAGACAGTGAACCCGGATTTTTTCTAAACAGACCTCAGTAGGTCTAAAGTGCTAGCACTTAGCATCACATGAGCCCAAAGGGATAGCCTCGCTTGAGAGGCTAATATCACTCGACTTCGCCTCGAAGCCATTCGAAGCCTCGCCAGGAAGCTAACTTGCAACTTCGCCACAGAGGACTTCTAGCTCCGCCGAAGGGTTTCTTTCGGACTTCGCCAGAAACCGTCTCCAGCTCCGCTGCGAGCTCAAAGCGGGCAGCTCCGCTATTGGTCTGCCATGGTCAACCTTTGACCAATCAAATCTCCAGATGAGATCAGATCTAATCAGATCAAATCCAATTAAGATCAAATCAGAGATCAAATTGGCAGCAGTTGATTGCCACAATCTCTTGACTCTCCTAAAACGAGTAAGAAGATCAGGGGAAATCCTCCAATGATATGGAAAGGATCAAGAAGATCAACCGACCTGCCAATTCTAGCTTCGCAGAAGCTGATCCTAGCCTCGCAGCAAGGCTACTTTTCAAATTTAAACAGATCTGATTCAATCTGTTTCCATATTTTTAAGGGACGATTATACCCTTACTCTCCCTATAAATAGCCATCAGGGGCACAAGGAGGGAGGACTTCTTGGAAGAGCTTTTCTGAGACGCACACACAAGAGGACTCCACAAGCAGAGACTTCTTCATAACGCACCGCGCACTCTCAAATTCAGAGACCTTTTAGAGAATTGCTTTCTCTATCCAGGGTGTTGATACCCTAACATCGTCCTTCTTCTCAAGGAATCTCCGGAACCAGGCGAGAAGGAATTCCTAATTGAAGGCGATTTTGAGAAGCAGCAAGAGAGTTCTACCAACCCTCTGTTCTCTGATTCCCGGAACCAGGAGAGAAGGGAATCTCATCGCTCGCATCGTCAAAGGGACAAAGTGATCGCGCGCTGACCAGACTCCTATCGGCACACTTCTCCAGAATCTCTGAGGAGATCTACTTGTAATCTTTTTAAGAATACTTGTAATTTAGCTCCTCAAACTCTTTTTATTGTAAGTTTTCCCCTTTGCGAATATAATGGAAAACAAGTTGCATGCATGGAAGAAGAAAATAAAATTTTGAAAAATGAAAATGTTTCCTTGATGTCTAAATTAAATGATCTTTGTGAAGGAAAAACACTACTTTGGAAAATAAAATTATTTTGGTGGAAAAACAAAAAGAAGTTGCTTTAAATGAAAACACTTCTTTGAAAAGAAAATTTGTTGAAAAAGAAAAAGTTAATGTTTCTAAAAAGAAAAGGAATAATGATTCTCAATCTCACCATGCTTTACATGCCACCATTAATCAAAATGAGATTAAAAATTGAAAAATAAAATTGATTGTTTGAGCTCAACTTTGAGCACATGTGTATTTAACCACTCTAGATTGGAGTCTTTGTTTTCAAAGAAACAAGCTCCACATGTTCATGCACATCATCCACATCATGCATATTCACTATTTGCATGTCATGATCACACACATACACATATGCATGCTAGGGTGTACAAATGTACACATTGTGGCCAGAAAGGCCATTTAGCAAAGTTTTGTTTTGATAAGTTACATCATATTAATTTTGCTAAAAAGAAAATGTTTGGGTTCCTTACAAAGCTAACCCTCAAGGACCCAAAGAAAATGGGTACCAAAATCCCCACCTTGTGTTTTTGATGTAGGTGAGGGCTCTCACATGACGTGAGAGGATGGTGCCTTGGTGGTGGATGCATGGACTTGATGGACATACTTTTGATGCACCACTATCAAGGAGGTTTGGTGGGACAACCACCATGTTTTGGAGACTTAGAGTATAGTTCTTTAGTTTGGTAACTATCTCTAAACTCCTACTTTAGTTTACATGCTTGTTCATATATGATATTTTTAGCATGTTCATTTGTTTTGTGCTTCATGTGATAAATACTAGTTTAAATGTAGTTTTTATCAAAAATTGGATGTATACTTGTACAAGTAGTGAGCAACAAATTGATTCATATATATTTGTACTTCATTGTTCATTTGTACTCACTATATGCACATGCATAGCCTAGTTTTGATGATTCTCTCATTTACACTTGTTTTGCCTATTTTCATGTTTTACTTCATGTATATGTATTTGTATTCAAATCTAATAAATATACATGTATACCCCATGAGTCATTTGCCTTCATGCAATTTACATTATGAACTCTTTTTATGTTTGGAATATATATGCATATTGTTAGTTTTGGATAAATCATACATATACCTAGAAGATATGAAAAATGAATTTTCATGTTTTTTAAAAAAAAATGATATTCATGTTTGTTTTTGAGCTTCATTGATTATTTTCATGAAAAATGCTAATTACATAATTTTTGTGCACTCACACTTTATTTGTTTATTCATGACTTTGTTTCATAATTATTTTTGAGCTTTATCGATTTGAGTGTCAACTCTTGTGTATTTGGTATGATTCATGAAAAACATATGATTTGGTTTCATGTTTTGAAGGATCTTTAACTAGTTTTTCAAAAATTATCTTTAACTAGTTATTTTTCTTCATTTGGTAGTGTTTTTCAATAAAAATATTTTCAAAACCTATTTTGAAAACCCTACCTATCCCCTAATGGGAGGATGGATGGGCGAGTATGCCTTGTAAGCTTAATTGAAAAATCTTTTATCTTGAGCATATAATGGGTGGAAGGTTATGAGTTATATACTTGATCTCAATTGGTATTTTCATTTTGTATATACTCATGTTTTGTTTTCTATATATGTATGCTTCATAATTTCCATAATATCAATTCTTATTGGTATTTTCATTTTCATACATATATATGATTTATTTATGCAATAATCTTCAATTGGTATCTATTGATTGCAATTGGTATCAAAATAATTTACAATAATTTTCAATTGGTATCAATATGATTCTATTTTGATTTCAAAATTTGTAATGTTTATTACTATTGGTATCTTAAAATTTGATTGATTTACAAATGGTACCTTTAAAAATTTTAGTTTATATGATATCTTAAAATTTGATTACAAGATATCTCAAAATTTGTTTTATTGAGGATAATTCAAAATTTTGTTTTAATATGAAAATTTGAAAATTAAAAATGTTTTGATTTGTATTGCCTATATGCAAGGAGAGCTTAACATCTCTTCTACATATAGATTCATGTTGAGTGTATCTTATATTGAGGTGCTTGATAACTCTTCTTTATGTGGTACACGTGTGTAGGGGGAGCTTCACATCTCCTCTTATGCATTACATATTTTGTGTTATGTGAATTAGGGCTTATCATCCCTCTTTCATGTAATACAGATATGTAGGGAAGCTAACTTAGCGTCTTCCTCTTCATGAATGTATATCGCATATATCCTTTATTGATTTGTTTAATGTCACCCCTTTTATTGATTTTTGCTTTTGACAAAAAGGGGGAGAACATTTGTTTTTACTTTAACCTCTTTGTTGATGATTGACAAAAAGGGGGAGAAGTATTTGGTATATATATGCATGTTTTCCTTATTTTATTCATAAAGGGGGAGAAGGATTTATGTTTGTGCATATATGTTTTGTATTGCAAATAGGAGAAAAAGAATTTGATGAGTTTTATGCTTGATTGGCATGTTTATCTTCTTGTATTTGCATACATGTTTATGTGCTTTCATTGTATATTTATTTGTTTATTGCTATGCATGAGTTAAGGGGGAGCTTCTTTGAAGCTTTACTTTAATCCATGCATATATAACTTCATGAGTTTTGTCATCATCAAAAAGGGGGAGATTGTTGGCCCAAAGGCCTATCACTCTAGTTTTGATGATCATCAACTCATGTAGTTATAGTACTAATGATCTCGAGTTTATTTAGTTTCAGATTTGTGATCAAGATCTTAGTAGGTGTGTAGCTCCAATAAAGGATTAAAGTTAAGTTTTGGAGCTAGCACGGTTTGATTCAAGAGCTTGTGCATCAAGACCACATCAAGTACTCAAGAAGAGTCTAGCTCGTTGGATCAAGTTTGGACCAAGTCAAGAAGATGAGAAGACTTCAAGTGAAGACCTTCTGATTAAGACTTGTTTCTGGGTTTGTTTTTATAAGATTTTGTTTTTAGATTAAAATGTAAAGGATAGAATAGTTGGTGGATTGCTCAAGTATACCATATACACACACACTCTTGATTTAGATAAGTTTTTCATAAAAGAATTTATATTTTGAAAAAATACAAAAGAGTTTTCTTTTAGAAAAATACCGGTTTGGTCTTGGAATTCAAAGTTTATATGTTTTAATCAAAACCAAATTTAGAGCTTAAATGTCAAAAACATAGATATTTCACCATGTATGTGTAGTGGATCATTTCCATACACTCTATGCTTTAAAAGTGTTTAAAATATCTTGTTTTTGTATTTGGAGAAGTTTTGAAAAAACCAATTTTGGAAAAATACAGTTTTTGTTTTTAGCCAAAATTTTCAAGTTACAAAAATAGTTCAAATTGTTTGTAACATGTCTTGATTTTGTTCAAGCATGTTTGATTATCAAAGTATAATGTTAAAACTATTTTTGTAGATTTTTCATAATTTTATGGGATTTATTTAAGAAATAAAAACCAAGTTTTTCAATCCCAAAACTGGTCTGTTCTGGCTTCTGCGGTCGACCGGGCCGGTCGATCGACGTGCACAGAATGTGCACGCCAGATTGCTGGAGGGCCGGTCGACCGCAGAGAGCTTCTGCTCTCTGGAAAGCCCCGGTCGACCGGGCCGGTCGACCGGCAGAGAGCTCTGCTCTCTGTTCTAGTGCCACGGTCGACCGGTCGGTCGACCGCTGGCTCAACGGTCAGAATTCTGACCGTTGGCCGGTCGACGGGCGGTCGACCGACAGGCCAATCTGGCTCCCAACGGCTAATTTTTCCAGCCCTATAAAGTGGGGTTTTTGGGGGCTATTTTCTCTAAGATTTTCAAGTGGGTTTTACACCAGTTTTTCTAACTCTTTAAAGAGGTTTCTCCACTTGTATTTGAGCTAAATACTTCCATTCGAAAGGACAGTTTATCAAGAGTTTCAAAGTGATTTCTTTGAGTTTTTCACCACACATTCCATTCTTGTTTTTCTCACAAACACTTGAGTTATCCATTAACATATTCATTCTATAGGAGTGTTCTTGTGAGATTGTTTTTAGGTGACCAAAGTGTTGTGATCACCAAAGACTTCATCTTGTCCTTTGAGGAGGCGGACTTGCGGGTTCGCAGTGTTTCGAGTTCGTGTGTGAACTCGGTGTTTGAGGTGCGGCCTCGGCGAGCTTGTGGGCTTGCGGTGTGTACGGGACTAGAGAGTCCAAGAGTTCTAGTGGGAACTCCTTGCAGGTGTTGCGGCACCGAGTGATCGGTGGGATCAGTTTATAGTGGAAATCCTTCAAGTGTGAAGGCGGGGACGTAGAGCAAGTGTGCTCGAACCTCGAAAACAAATCTCCCGTGTTTGCGATTGCTCACTCTCTATCTCTTACTCTTGTTTATATCTTGCATGCTTTATTCCTTCATCTTATATGCTTGATATATATTGTGAGCTTAATTGTTATATGCTTGGGGATTGTTTGCTAACACTTGTATTCAATCAAGAGAGCCAACGCGGCACCTCAACTCTTATTTAGAGGAATCTTGAGGAGTTAGTCCAGAGCCCTTCACGGAGAATTCGGCTACACTCTTGTGTTATACGTGGTGTTTAGTGTAATAAGTTTTTTAATTCCGCATTATTTGACCATTAGATTAGCCATCACCTATTCACCCCCTCTAGGTGATTTATAGAATGGTCCACAAATATCTGTATGTATTAATTCTAAGACGTCTGAAGATCTGTTTGCACCTAATCTTTTATATTTGGTCTATTTCTCTTGATACACTTAACAGACATTTTAAGTCTGAAAAATCAAGAGAATCCAAAATACCTTCTGTCACAAGCCATTTTATTCTAGATTTGGATATATGACCAAAACGCTTGTGCCATAATCTTGCTGAATTTTGTTTATTTAACTTACGTTTTGTACCACGTGAACCCACATGCAAGATTTTATTATATGATGCAATAGTGTCAAGCAAATAAAGATTGTCATAAATACTCAATGAACCAGTACCAACAATATTTGAATTTAATGAAAGACTAAACTGATTGTTTCAAAAGAGCAATGATATCCAAATTTGTCCAATACAGAAACAAAAAACTAAATTCCGTCTAAATGACGGTATAACAAAAGTGTCTTTCAAGTCCAAATAAAGACCAGTTCCTAATAACAACCTAAAATGCCCTATTGCCTTAGCTTCTACTGACTTTTCATTGCCCACAAAGATGTATCTTTCACCATCACTTAGCCTTCGGTAGCTCAGGCAACCCTGCATAGAAACACTTATGTGAGTAGTAGTATCAGAGTCTAACCACAAAGTGTTTCTTGGTACTGAAGTTAAATTAACCTCAGAACAGACCAAAGTAAAGAACATACCTTTCTTGGCATGCCAAGCATGATATGTTGTACATTCTTTCTTTATGTGTCTAGATTTCTTATAAAAGAAATAGCCTTCACTTCCCTTAGGTTTCTTTTGATCTACACCCTTAGCAGCTTCATCCTTTTTTCTTTTCTTATCCTTATCCTTTGCAGTGTTGACAAGATGAGTACTTTCAGATTTCTCATGCTTAAGCCTTTCCTCTTCTTGCAAACAATATGAAATGAGCTTATTCTGAGTCCATTTCTCCTTTTGACAGTTATGACTAACTTTAAATTGACTGAATTGTGCAGGAAGCAAAATCAATACCAAATACACGAGTAAGTCCTCAAACAACTTGAGTTTTAGTGCCTTAAGCTTGGAAATAATATGAGACATCTGCATGATGTGCTCCCTTATGTTTCTCTTGCCCTGTACTTCATAGAAATCAAGTTAGCTAAAAGCGTACTTGTTTATGCCTTATCGTTCTTTGCAAAATATTTCTCTGTTTTGGCAAGAAAATCTTTAGCCAAAGTTATCTCATTAGATACTGCACCTCGAAAGGCTTCCGAAATGCTGCGCTTTATGAGCATTAGACTCATGCGATTAGGGTGTTCCCACTTCTCAAAGTTCTTCATATCATCAGAAGAACTTTCAACTGTAAGAAAAGCAGGTTGCTTTATCCTTAATGCAAGGTCTAGATCCATATAGTCAAGAATGAATAGAACATTCTGTTTCCATTCCTTAAAGTATGTCCCATTGAGCATAGGAATACTATTGATGTTTGCAGATATAATAGCAACAGATATAATAGCTTTACAGAGAATAAATCAAATAAGCATGCATGTTCACATCATAATCAAACAATGACTTTTAAATTTAAACAATTATGAAATACATTACAAGATACCTAACACAACTTTAATATCAAGTCTTTAGACAGTAATTTAACTTTTAAGTGGTACTCTTGGTGTAGCAATCAAATGTTGGCAATAAATCCTGTCAAATAATAAATTTATATTTGGATCAATTTATTATTCACATGAAAATTTTATAATTGTCACACATTTATTACCACATGTGTATATGCAATTGGGTCAAATATTATCTTTCTTTTGGGCCAGTTAATACTCGCATGAATTCACACACACACAAACATCTTAACATTCTCAAGAAGCCAATCTACACAAAAGAGGTCACTTTGGCAATATTTTATTTCAGTTAGTTTTATTAATGTTAGACAATCTTAATAATTTACTGGATGTACCCAAAAATTTGTTTAAAATTTTTAAGAGTTCCAAAATTGCCCCAAAAAAGGGCCCATAATTACTTGATGTTGGGCGCAGTGCCTGGGCGCCGCCTTAAGATGCGTGGCACTCGCCGCGCCTGTCGCGGGGGCGCGACCTACCTATGCGCGGTCGTGCTTGGCTCCCTGCCCTTTTTTAATCTAAAAAAATAGATCTGTAACCTGAAAATTTATTTTTTTGTTATTAACCTGAATTCAGATCTGAGATTTCAGATCCATAAATCTAAAAAAAGGGAAGTGTTTACCAAAGCCAAAGTAATTAAGTGATATGATTCAGAAGATCTAATCTATATTTCATGAAAGTATGAATAAAATCTCAAGTGTTAAACGTTAATTCCCAAATCTAAGAATCTTCAATGGAGGGGCTCTGATACTAATTGTTAGATCTTAAATTGAACAATAAAAGGATTAGTTCTACATTACTCGTCTTTAGAATAATCAAGATCAAAGTGTAGGTCACCTAGAGGGCGTGAATAGGTGACTAGCTAATCTAATGATGAATAATGCGAAATTTAAAACTATTTATGCAAATTAAAACTATTAAGCTAAACACACCAAGTATAACACAAGAGTGTAGTCGAATTCTCGGTGAAGGGCTCTAGACTATCTCCTCAAGATTTCTCTAGATAAGAGTTGAGGTGCTGCTATGGCTCTCTTGTTGAATATAAGTGTGAGCAAACAATCCCAAACATATATCAATAAGGCACAAGATATATCAAACATATAAAAATAAAAGCTATGTAAGCATGCAAGATATAAACACAAGTGAGAGATAAAGAGAGCAATCGCAAACACGGGAGATTTGTTTCGAGATTCGAGCACCCTTGATCTACGTCTCCACCTTCAACACTATGAAGGATTTTCACTAAAAACGATCCCACCGGATCACTCGGTACAGCAACACCTACAAGGAGTTCACATTAGAACTCTTGGACTCACTAGTCCCTCTCTTGTTCCTGCAAGAACAACACAAGCAAGCGCAATAGCTTACCGAGGCCGCACCTCTACACCGAGCTCCCACAAGAACTCGAAACAACACGACCTGCAAGTTCGCCTCCTCAAATATAAAGATGAATACTTTGGTGATCTCAACACTTTGATCACCTAAAAATATTCTCACAATAAGGATCCCTAGAGGATTGATATAGCAATGGATAGCTCAAGATTGTGCGAGAAAACTAGGATAGATTTGTGATAAAAAACTCAAGAAATCACATTTGAAAAATCACTCTTGAAAACTCTCCTTTTGATATGGAAGTTTTAGCTCTAAAATAAGTGGAGAAAACTTCTACAATAGATGGCAAAAACTAGCTTGAAACCCCGCTTTAAATCTTGTTGAAAACAGTCTAAGGGAACCCCAATTTATAGGCTCCTAAAATATGGCCGTTGGAGGCCAAATCAGCAGCTGACGCTGCTGTCGGTCGACTGCCCGGTCGACCGGCCAACGGTCGAATTCTGACCGTTGTGCCACCGGTCGACCGCCCCGTCGACCGGGGTCGGATCCAGAGAGCAGAGCTCTCTGGACGGTTGACCGGGGCCAGATCCAGAGAGCTCTGCTCTCTGGGCGGTCGACCGCCCGGTCGACCAGCCCACGAGCCAATTTGGCCGTGCACGTTTTGTGCACGTCGGTCGACCGGTCGTTCGACTTCTGGCTCGGTCGACCGCCGGAAGACCTGGTCAGACATTTTCAGGGATTAAAATTTGGTTTTATATTTCTCATAAAATTACTAAAAATCTACAAAAATGAGTTCTTTGAAATACTTTGAAGTACAAATATGTGTGAACAAAAATCAATACATATTACAAACTTTTTGAACCACTTTTGTAATATATAAATTTTAGCTTAAATAAAAATCTGTATTTTTCAAAAACAATCTCTAAATTGAAAACGATTTTTTTAAAACTTCTCCAAATATAAAAACAAGATATTTTAAACACTTATGAAGCTTAGTGTGTATGAATATGATCCACTACACATATGAGATGAAATATCTTATGTTTTTGACAATAAGCTCTAAAATAAGTTTTGATAAAACATATGTATACTTTGAAGATTAAAAATCAAAACGGTATTTTCTAAAACACATATAAATTTGTGTGTGTATGAACTTGAGCAATCCACCAACTAATCTATCTTTTACATTTTATCTAAAAACAAATCTTAACGCTTACAAAACATGACTCAAGTCTTCTTGAAAATCTTCTTCTCCTTCTTGACTTGATCCAAACCTTGATCCATGAGCTAGACTCCTCTTGAGTACTTGATACAATCTTGATGCGTGAGCGCTTGAATCAACACGTGCTAGCTTCAAAACTTGACTTCGAATCCTTTGTTGAAGCTAAATACTACTAAGATCTTGATCAAATATCTGAGACTAAATAAACACAAGATCATTAGTATTATAACTACATGAGTTAATCATCATCAAAACTTGAGCGATGGGCCTTTGGGCTAACAATCTCCCCCTTTTTGATGATAACAAAACTTATGGAGTTATATATGCATGGATTAAAGTTAAACCTCATAGAAGCTCCCCCTTAACTCATGCATAACAATAAATATAAAGATATTCAATAAAATGCATGAAACTAAACAAACATATATGCATAAACAAGGAGATAAACATGCATAAACTCACCAAATTCTTCTCCCCTTTTTGCATAAACAAAACATATATGCATAAACAAGAAAATAAACATGCATATATAAACTCTCAAAATTCTTCTCTCCCTTTTTGTCAAATCATCAACAAAGGGTGAAAACAAATCAAACAATAAAGATATATATGCGATATACATTCATGAAGAAGAGAGGCGTGAAGTTAGCCCCCTGCATACATGCATTACATGAAGAAGGGATAATAAGACCCTAACTCACATAAAACATAATATATAATGTATAAGTGGAGATGTTAAGCTCCCCCTACACACGTGTATTACATAAAGAAGAGATGTCAAGCTCCTCAAAGTGAGATACACTCAGCATGAATCTATATATAGAAGAGATGTTAAGCTCTTCTTGCATATAGGCAATATATATCAACAAATTTTGAAATCACTTTAAAACAAATTTTGAAATTTCTTAAGTCAACAAAGCAAATTTTGATATACCAATAAATCAAATTGTAGTTGACAAAATAAAAGTTGGTACCATTTATAAATAAACAAAATTTTAAGATACCATTGTAGGTTTTGTTACCACTAGAAATATCTTGTAAATTTTTAATACCAATTAAAAGGTAAAATATAAAGTAGATTTTTATATCAATTGAAATACTAATTGAAAACAATGCATAAACTTATAAAGACACCAATTTACATTTAAATTTAAGTCAAGCTTAGTATAAACATAATTTGTGCTCTAAACATGTAAGGATATTGTAAATCAAACACAATCTAAACATATATATGTATGAAAAAGAAAATACCAATTGAAATAAATATTATTTGAGATTTTGAAGCATACATATATAGAAACAAATATGAGTAAACAAAGATAAAATTTCATAAAGTTCATGTGCATAACTTAAAACTACCACCCTATTCATGCACATGTTTAAAGATTTTCAATTAGAGCATATAAGGCATGGTCGCCTATCCAACCGCCCTTAAAAGGGTAGAAGTTTTCAAAAATAAGATTTAAAAATAATTGTAGATTGAAAACACTACCAAATGAAGAATAAATAACTAGTTAAACTAATTTTTGAAAAATTAGTTAAAGATTCTTCAAATATGAAAACAAATCATATGTATCTCATGAAACATTGCTAAGTACACAAAAATTGACACTCAAAATCTATAAAACTCAAAAATGTGCTCATAAAACAAGTATATGAGTAAACAAAAATAATGTGAGTGCACAAGAATCATGTGAATAGCATATTCATGAAAATAATCAATAAAGCTCAAAATACCAAAGCATCATAAAGATTTATTTTTCATTAAAAACAAACTTCAAGGTATATGTATATTTTATCCAAAACTAAAAATGTGCATACATATCCCAAACACAAAAGAGTTCATAATAGTATTTGCATGAAGGCAAGTGACTCAAAGATATACATGTATATTTATTAGCTTTTAGACAAAAAATAACATACACATGAAGAAAAACATGCACAAAGATACGGAAGACAAGTATAAAAGAGAGAATCATCAAAACTAAGTTATACATATACATGTAATGAGTACAAATGAGCAATGAGGCACAAACATGTAATAATCAAGTGTAGCTCAATACTTGTACAAGTAATACACAAGTTTTAATGAAAAATTCATCTAAACAAGTATTCTCCATATGGGGTACAAAACCAAAACATGCTAAAAATACTTATATTAAAGCATGTAAATAAAAATGGGATTTAGAGATAGCTACCAAAAACAATAGGGCTCATCTCTAGATCTCCAAACCATGGTGGTCTTCCCACCAAACATCCTTGATAGCGGTGCATCAATAGGGTATGTCCATCGAACTCCATATGCATTTACCATCAAGGCACCATATCTCTCACGTCATGTGAGAGCCCACACCTACATCAAACACAAGAGGTGAAGATTTTGGTACCCATTTTCTTTTGGGTCCTCGGGGGTTAGCATTATAAGGAACCCAAACATTTTTATTTGTAAAATTTATAGAATTTACTCTATCATAGCAAAATCTTGCAAGATGGCCTTTGCAGCCACAATGTGTACATTTGTACACTCTAACATGCATATGAGAATGAGTGTGATCTGATGTGCATAGTGTGCATATGTATGCCGTAGGTTATGTGCATGATTATGTGCAGCTTGTTTCTTTTGAAATAAGGTTTTCAATCTAAAATGGTTGAATGCATAATTGCTCAAAGTTGAGCTCAAACAATTAATCCTATTTTTCAAGACTTAAATCTCATGTTTATCAATAGTAGCATGAAAAACATGATAATGAGCATTATTAGAATCAATAGTCATTTTCTTTGTAGAAATTTTTTCTTTTTCTTTTGAAATAATTTTTCTTTTCAAAGAGTTATTTTCTTCCAAAACAATTTCTTTTTCTTTTTCCGCCAAAGTGATTTTATTTTTTAAAGAATTATTTTCTTCACAAATATCATTTAATTTAGAGGACAAGTAAATATTCTCTTTCTTAAAAATTTATTTTCTTTTGAAATGCATTCAAATTTTTTTTTAATCATTTATTATCCTTTTTAAGCACATCATATTTTTCAAGAATTTGTTGACAAAATAAAGCAAGCTCATCATATGACATGTCAACATCTTCTTCAAACTTGGATTCAGAATTTACCTCAAGGGGTTATCCCCTTGGATCATGTAGCATATGTTGGAAGCATCACTTCCATTATCCGAGTCGCTCCCCGCATAATATTGCTTTTGTTCGCCAAGGGAGATTAGAATGTTTCATACTACAAAAGCCGAATCAAAATTAGCAACCCTAGATAAATATTCATCATTTAGGGTAGATTTTAAAGCATGAAGGGCTTTTGCATTAGCCTCAAGGTTTTTGTCATTTAAACAATATGAATTTTTAATAGTGGCAAAATAAACATGAATACCTAGGGCTTTGAGGTACATTGACATCTTACCTTCCAAATATGGATGTTAAGAATATCAAATATGGGAGGTGTCATGAAATCCATGTGTGTGTAAACAAATATTGTAATTAGCTAAAAAGATGATCTTTAACTCAAGGTTGTTAGACCCAAATCAAGAGCACCAAGCTCTGATACCACTTGTAGAGCACCTAGAGGGGGGTGAATAGGTGACTAGCTAATCTAATGATGAATAATGCAGAATTAAAAACTATTTATGTAAATTAAAACTGTTAAGCTAAACACACCAAGTATAACACAAGAGTGTAACTGAATTCCCGGTGAAGGGCTCTGAACTATCTCCTCAAGATTCCTCCAGATAAGAGTTGAGGTGCCGCTATGACTCTCTTAGTTAAATACAAGTATGAGCAAACAATCCCAAGCATATATCAATAAGGCACAAGATATATCAAGCATATAAAGATAAAAGCTATGTAAGCATGCAAGAATATAAAAAACAAGTGAGATATAAAGAGAGCAATCGCAAATGTTGGCCCAAAGTCTTTCCACTCTAGTTTTAATGATGATTAACTCACGTAGTTATGTGTACTAATAATCTTGTGCATTTAGTTTCAGATTATTAATCAAGATGTTAGTAGGTGATTAGCTTCAACAAAGATGGTTTGAAAGCTTTCACATAGTGATTCAAAAGCCCGAACAACAAGATCATATATAGCACTCATTGGAGTCAAGCTCGGTGGATCACGAAGTTTTGGATCGAGTCGGCTTGAAGACAGCGCTCTACAAGAAGACATCGGTACCTAGTTTAGTTTGAGTTTTAGATCCATTTGTAAAGATTAGAATAGTATGATATGCTCAAGTTCACAACACACACGTTTCATGTTTTGAATATTGGTTTTCGATTTTTTCGTTCTTGGTTTAACCGATCTTGGTTTCATGAATAGATAGATCAAAACAAGTTTAAATGGTTTTATGTATAGTAGATTCATTCTATATACATGCATGCTTAACTTCCTAGACAAACTCAGTTTTGACTTACTTATTCATGTGTTTTATGTTTTGGTATTTTTAACAAAACATATTTTGGAATTAAAGTCAAAAACATGGATATGTATATGTTTCTTGTATATTGGATTTCCATCCATATGCATCATGCCTAAATGTTGTTTAATACCATGTTTTTGTATTTGGATAAGTTTTGGGCAAAATGTATTTTCAATTCAAAATCCAAGTTTTAGAAAATACAGTTTTCGATTTTGGTAAAAATGATAAGACACAAAAATGTTTCAAAATGTGTGTTATTTGTGATGAAATTTTTATCACAAGTTTATATTTTAAAATAAAATGATAAAACTATTTTTGTGTATTTTTACAAGTTTTTATGTATTTATTAGAATATGTTTTTACCCTGTTTTTCTGACCCAGAACAGTGGCTGACAGGCCAGGTCGGTCGACCGCACGGTCGACCGAACCAAGGGCCGGTCGACCTGACGGTCGACCGACGTGCATAACCCTGTGCACGTCTGGCAGACACTCGGGACGGTCGACCGGCCGGTCGACCGGACCAGAGAGCAGTGCTCTCTGTTTTTGGTCGGTCGACCGAGCGGTTGACCCGTAGTTGCCAGCGGTCAAATGTGACCGTTGGACGGTCGACCGACCGGTCGACCGGTAGTTCATTTCTGGCAGTTTCTGTTGCCAACGGCTATATTTTTCTGGGGGCTATAAATACCCCATAAATGGCCTGTTTTCTCTAAGAATTTTTTGGACGAAATTTCTAAACTTTCTCTAGTGTTTTCACAAGTTTAAAAGAGTTTCTTTGTGCTAAAAAGATCAATCCTTATTGTTTAAAAGTGTTTCATTATTTCAAAGAAAAATAGTCTTTTGGGAATTGATTTTGGTTCTATCATTCTATATCTTTATGGTGATTTCCCAAGTGATTTTTCTTTGTTTTAAACACTTTGTTTTTCACACTTGAGCTACATCTACTATCTCATTCTATAGGATCCTTGTGTGGGAAAGAAATTGTTTGTGGTTGTTTGTTAGACCACCAAGTTGTAACCCCAAAATTTGCTTGGCTTTATGCCTTTCCCTCATTGTGTTGAGGAGGTTGTGCAAGTGGGTTGTATCCCTCAAGTTGTGAGGTGATCCTTGTGTTGCTTTGTGCTAATCCCTCAAGTTGTGAGGTGATTGTTTGTTGGCTTGGTGTTGTGCCTCAAGAGGAGGTTGTGTTTGTAAAGAGAGGAGTTGGGTACTCCTTGTAATTGTTATTGCCCCAAATCCTCGGTGGAGGTTCCCTTTGTGGGAGTCCTTTGTGGACAAGCTAGTGGAGTTGAAATCCTCTGTGTGAAGGCGGGGATGTAGAGCTGGGTGCTCGAACCTCGAAACATATCTTGTTGTTTGCGCTTGATCACTTGACTCTTACTCTATCTCTCTCTCTCTTTACTTGTGCCTTGCATCATTTCACATTGATCATTCATACTTATATGCTTGGCTTGGTTGTGTGTTCATCACTCATTTAGTATAATTGCTATTAGTTTTTAAATTCCGCATTAAGTTGACTAGATTAGCATTATCACCTATTCACTCCCCCTCTAGGTGATTTCAATTGGTATCAGAGCCTACGCTCCTGATATTTAGGTTTAACCACCTTGGAGTGAGATCTTGCTTTGCTAATCTTCATTTGCATTGTTCATTTGCACACATATAGTTGCACTCATGGATAGCCCTCCTATGTTTGATTTTTCTAGACATGATATTGGAAGGCCAAGATGAGTTGTCATTTAAAAAGCCTAGGACATCTAGTTTATCAAGCCACTACTCAAGAATCCTACCCAAATACTAGCAAGTATAAAAAGGCTAATGTATTAGCACTTAAGACACTTAGAGCATCTCTTAATGAAGAGCTTTTACATGTGTTTGCTCATTATGATTCGGCTTTTACAGTTTGGAGCATATTGACTTCTCCCGAGCTACTAAGAATTATCAACAAGTTGAGGAGATCTAGGAGGACAAGTCCGACGAGCATTGCCTCATGGTCCAAGGGAAAGACTCCCTTGAGGTACAATCGGATTCTCAACTAGATGATAGCTCTAGTTCATATTGCTATGGGTGTTTTGAAGTTCAAAATTTAAATGTAGAACTTGCCTCTAAGCTTGAAAATTTTGTGGAAAAACATGACCTTTTGAAAAAGAAACACTTTGAATTAAAAGAAGAAATGAAGGATTTGTGCTCAACTTTTGAATTGGTTTTGTAAGAGAAGGAAGAGATTACTAGTGAACGTGACTACCTAAGATCTCAACTAGACCTTGCCCTAAAAGAGATTGATGTTTTGAAAAGCAAAAATGATTGTGATGATGTTGTGAAAAATAATGAGGTTTTATCTTCTAAATTGGATCTTCTAAATTGGATTTTGTTTTAAAAGATAACCTTATTTTAAAAAAATGAAATTGATTTCATTACAAAAGAATTGGATTTTGTTTTAAAGAAAAATGAATCTTTGCAAATTGATATAGATTCTCATGTTTGCCATGCTAGTGTAGCTTCTTCTTCTAGCACACCTATTGCATGCTCCACTTTATCTTCAAGTATTGAAAATGATATAAATGTTTTGAAGAAAAGTGTTGATTGTTTGGGCTCCACTTTGAGCCAATGTGCTTTGGATCATACACGCTTGGAAACCTTAGTTCGTAAGAAACAAGTTCCATCTTTGCATGCACACCCTCCACGGCATACACATGCTTCCCACGGTCACCACCATCACATGTATGCTCATGTGTACATTTGTACACATTGTGGTCGTAAGGGCCACCTTGCTAGATTTTTCTATGATCGTTTACATAATGAAAATTTAGCAACTAATTTTGTTTGGGTTAGAAAAGATACTAACCCCCGTGGACCCAAAAGAAAATGGGTACCAAAGACCACCCCTTTGATCTTTGATGTAGGAGTGGGCTCTCGCATAACGTGAGAGTGTAGGTGCCTTGAAGTGGATGCGTTCCGTGCTTAAAGAAAACAATTTGGATACATCACTTTCAAGGGGAGTTTGGTGGAGAGGACCACCATTGGTTTGGAGAACTAGAGAGGTGCCTTCATCGGTTTTGGTATCAATCTCTAACTCTCGTTTTTATTTGCATGTTTTTCATGTTCATCAATTTATAGCATGCCATGTTTTATTGTTCATTATGCTTAGGCCATGTTTATTAGATTAGTAATATACATGCTTAGTTATTTGAGACACTTCATACCTATATAGATTTATATTTTTGTGTTCTCACTTGGTTTTAACTAATATGTATACACTAGATCTAATGCACATACATCTTCATAATGATCATATGGATGTTTTATGAGCTTTGTTTTGATACTTCATGTTTTGATTAGTATGTTAAATACTATGATTATTAGACCATTGACATGCATGTATACCTTTTGAGATCACCCATATTTAGATGGACCCATTTGTTGTGTTCTCACCATTCGTTTAGTTATTATGTATATCATGATTCTAATAGTATATGGATTTACATAATGATCATTTTTATGTCTATCATGTTGATTTATGTGTCGTTTTATGCTTCATGATTTGAATATATGTTTAGATGTTAGTTTTCATGAAAACTAGGATTTATACTTGTACATAGAATGGGCCACAAGTAACTCTTTTTATGTTTGTGCTTGAATGCCTATTTGTACCCATTAGATGTGCTAGTATAGTCTAGTTTTGATGATTCATGCATTCTAACTTGTATTCCTCATTTTGGATATGTTTCTATGATCATGTGTTTTAACTTCATGTATATGTCTATCTTGTCCAAACTATTGATTATACATATACATCCTTTAAGCCACGTGCCTTCATGCATATACTTTTGTGGACTCATTATGTTTAGGATATGTATGTATACTTTAGTTTGTACATGACATACATATGCCTTGAAGTTTAAATCGTTTTGATGATTTTCATGTTTTTAGGTAATTTCTATTGGTAATGAAAATTTAGTTTCTCATGTTTTCATATTTTTAAGGAATTTCTTATGAGCTTAATTGAATATTTTCATGATTGTGTGTTTCACATTACACTTGTTCACTCACTTTATTATGTTTCTCATGATTGTGTTTTCATGAGTATGATATGGGCTTTATGGACTTTGAGTGTTTAGTGATCATGTGATTTACATGTGTTTCATGAAAAACAATTTTGTTTTATTCCTTTCTTGAAGATTTCGTACTAGTTTAAAAGTTTTTCCATTTAACTTGTTCGTATTCTTCACTATGGTAGAGATTTTCAAACACACTTTATTTTCAAACCTATTTTTTTTAAAAATCCTACCTTCAAAGGATGGTTGGATGGGCGATCATGCCATGTATACCCTTCTTGAATATTTTTTAAACTTGTACATGAATGGGTGGTAGGTTATATGAGGTATACATTTGATATTATTGTTATTTCAATTGGTATCATTGAATTCTTTCAATTGGTATCAATGTAGACATTTTTATATACTCATATTTTTTATGTATGCTTGCACTTCAAAGAGTATCAATTTCAATTGGTATCAAATTTTTCATACATATATATGTTTTTATTTGTGCTTATTATATTCATATATCTTAGAGCATAAATTTTGATCATGATAAAACTTATTTTATAATGACTATCTTGTTTCAATTGACTAGTTTTCAATTGGTATCCATATACAAGCTTATTCATTGTTTCATTTGGTATTTCATAAAGGGGGAGAAAACTTGTATTTCATTTTTCAATTGGTATTTGATTTCCACTCCCATACTTTATGATTGAAAATTTCAATTTGGTATCATATGTTCAAAATGAAAATATTTACTATTGGTATCAAAATCCTTGTTTAGAAATTCAAAATTTGTTATGATTAATTTCATTTGGTATCAAGATTGTTTTCTTACAATTGGTATGTTATTTGTTTTCTTATCAACTGATATCAAGATTTTTGTTTCCATTTGATATATGTTTCCATATAAACATTTTTAATTTGAATTAAAACTATCTGTTACAATGCCTCGTTTACCTTGATTTCAATTGGTATCATTTGATATAGGCATTCCTTAAAATGTTTTTATACTCATTTCAATTGATATCATTTATGCACTTCATTGACATTTTTTTTAATTGGTATCATGTTTTATGTCACCCCTTTATTGATTCTTTGTTTTGAACAAAAAGGGGGAGAACATTTGTTTACTTTTACCCCTTTGTTGATGATTGACAAAAAGGGGGAGAAGAATTTGAGTTTGTAGTTTATATGCATGTTTGTGTATGCATGTTTTTATGTTTTATTAAAGTTCAATTGGTATCAAAAGCATTATTTAATATGTTTATTTTTGGTATCAAGAGAAGAGCTTCATTAGTTTTGTTTTGCAATTGGTATCAAGAGCTTGTTTTGAAAATGTACTTGTTTTATTTAATTGGTATCAAGAGCATGTTTTAGAAATTTATGTGTTTTATGCATGTTGATGCATACATGTTTATGAACATTCATTGCATACTTAATTGTTTATCTTGATGCATGAGTTAAGGGGGAGCTTTCTTGAAGCTTAACTTTAATCCATGCATATATAACTTCATGAGTTTTGTCATCATCAAAAAGGGAGAGATTGTTGGCCCAAAGGCCTTCCACTCTAGTTTTGATGATTATTAACTCATGTAGTTATGTGTACTAATAATCTTATGAATTTAGTCTCAGATTATTAATCAAGATGTTAGTAGGTGATTAGCTTCAACAAAGATGGTTTGAAAGCTTTCACATAGTGATTCAAGAGCCCGAGCAATAAGATCATATATAGCACTCATTGGAGTCAAGCTCGGTGGATCACGAAGTTTTGGATCGAGTCGGCTTGAAGACAGCGCTCTACAAGAAGACATCGGTACCTAGTTTAGTTTGATTTTTAGATCCATTTGTAAAGATTAGAATAGTATGATATGCTCAAGTTCACAACACACACGTTTCATGTTTTGAATATTGGTTTTTGTTTTTCCGTTCTTGGTTTAACCGATCTTGGTTTCATGAATAGATAGATCAAAACAAGTTTAAATGATTTTATGTATAGTAGATTCATTCTATATACATGCATGCTTAACTTCCTAGACAAAATCAGTTTTGACTTACTTATTCATGTGTTTTATGTTTTGGTATTTTTAACAAAACATATTTTGGAATTAAAGTCAAAAACATGGATATGTATATGTTTCTTGTATATTGGATTTCCATTCATATGCATCATGCCTAAATGTTGTTTAATATCATGTTTTTGTATTTGGATAAGTTTTGGACAAAATGTATTTTCAATTCAAAAATTCAAGTTTTAGAAAATACAGTTTTCGATTTTTGGTAAAAATGATAAGACACAAAAATGTTTCAAAATGTGTGTTATTTGTGATAAAAATTTTATCACAAGTTTATATTTCAAAATAAAATGATAAAACTATTTTTGTGTATTTTTACAAGTTTTTATGTATTTATTAGAATATGTTTTTACCCTGTTTTTCTGACCCAGAACAGTGGCTGACAGGCCAGGTCGGTCGACCGCACGGTCGACCGAACCAAGGGCCGGTCGACCTGACGGTCGACCGACGTGCACAGCCCTGTGCACGTCTGGCAGACACTCGGGACGGTCGACCGGCCGGTCGACCGGACCAGAGAGCAGTGCTCTCTGTTTTTGGGCGGTCGACCGAGCAGTCAACCCGTAGCTGCCAACGGTCAAATGTGACCGTTGGAACGGTCGACCGACCGGTCGACCGGTAGTTCATTTCTGACAGTTTCTGCTGCCAACGGCTATATTTTTCTGGGGGCTATAAATACCCCATAAATGGCCTGTTTTCTCTAAGAATTTTTTGGACGAAATTTCTGAACTTTCTCTAGTGTTTTCACAAGTTTAAAAAGAGTTTCGTTGTGCTAAAAAGATCAATCCTTATTGGTTAAAAGTGTTTCATTATTTCAAAGAAAAATAGTCTTTTGGGAATTAATTTTGGTTCTATCATTCTATATCTTTGTGGTGATTTCCCAAGTGATTTTTCTTTGTTTTAAACACTTTATTTTCCACACTTGAGCTACATCTACTATCTCATTCTATAGGATCCTTGTGTGGGAAAGAAATTGTTTGTGGTTGTTTGTTAGACCACCAAGTTGTAACCCCAAAATTTGCTTGGCTTTGTGCCTTTCCCTCATTGTGTTGAGGAGGTTGTGCAAGTGGGTTGTATCCCTCAAGTTGTGAGGTGATCCTTGTGTTGCTTTGTGCTAATCCCTCAAGTTGTGAGGTGATTGTTTGTTGGCTTGATGTTGTGCCTCAAGGAGGAGGTTGTGTTTGTAAAGAGAGGAGTTGGGTACTCCTTGTAATTGTTATTGCCCCAAATCCTCGGTGGAGGTTCCCTTTGTGGGAGTCCTTTGTGGACAAGCTAGTGGAGTTGAAATCCTTCTGTGTGAAGGCGGAGATGTAGAGCTGGGTGCTCGAACCTCGAAACATATCTTGTTGTTTGCGCTTGATCACTTGACTCTTACTCTATCTCTCTCTCTCTTTACTTTGTGACTTGCATCATTTCACATTGATCATTCATACTTATATGCTTGGCTTGGTTGTGTGTTCATCACTCATTTAGTGTAATTGCTATTAGTTTTTAAATTCCGCATTAAGTTGACTAGATTAGCATTATCACCTATTCACCCCCCCTCTAGGTGATTTCAGCAAACACGGGAGATTTATTTCGAGGTTCGAGCACCCTTGATCTACGTCTCCGCCTTCAACACTATGAAGGATTTTCACTAAAAACGATCCCACTGGATCACTCGGTGCCGCAACACCTACAAGAAGTTCACACTAGAACTCTTGGACTCACTAGTCCTGTTGGTCCCGAGATGTTGTCAAATGCGGAACTATCTCTGTTGGCAATTATAGATCTAAAATACCCAAGTCAACACAAAACTAAAACAAGAAGGATTAACGTTAAGCAAATAAATAAACTTGCAAAAAGGAAAATAAATCTCAGAGAATAAACAAACGCAAACAAGAGAGATTTATCCTGGTTCGGTCCTTGTGACCTACATCCAGTCCCCAAGCCACCCGCTTGAGATTTTCCTTTATCCTTGATTTTGTACACCCAAAATCACAACCATCCACACCACTTGACAAATCCCCTTTGCCAAATGTGTACACATTCTCTTCCTCCAAGAGAACACACTTCACCTTGTACAACTGCCTCTACACCAAGAAGCCACCCGTGTACAATGCTTGCTTTGAGTATTACAACTTTTCTATAAGCCTTGGTATTGTGTATGAACGTGGACAAGGTCTAGTATAGGAGAAACTTCAGAGAACTTCACAAAGGAATTGAATTTTGGTGAAAAACAGAAGTTGGAATCAGTTTTCAGGATAGGCAGAATTTTTGATCTTAGAAAACTGAAGATTTTTATTGGTATTTGGCCTTTGGTTTAACTACCCTTTATATAGCTGAAGACTAGAGTAAGTTAGGGTAGTTATAGATGCAAAATGTTTGAAACGTTGGAAAACGTTGCACAAAAGACCAGATTGCAGAAACCGTCCAACAGTCAGAAACTGCCTATAGTCGACTTGCCTTTTGAGTTAGTCGACTATACAAGGCAATTTCCTACTATTAGTCAACTATGTTTGGGTATTAGTCGACTAGGTCAAGATAAGCTCGAATGACAGGTTTCTGGATAACTGAATCAAGTCGACTGCAACTAACTTTCAAGTCGACTGGATCAGCTATTAGTCGACTAGGGGCCAAGGGTTAGTCGACTACAAATGATATTAGTCGACTACATTTTACTGTCAAGTCGACTAATGCAGAAACAGAGAGTTGGGTCTGTTTTGGACACAAGACTAGTCGACTATGGGGTTTGGGTTAGTCGACTACCATGTTGATTAGTCGACTATAAAGGGACTATAAGTCGACTAATGGACAATGATATGTGTGTGTACATCAAGGCTTTTTACATGCTATTCATAATTACAAACCACATCATATCAACTCTCTTTGGGACATCTTGATCATATAGAACTCTTGATTCTTCGTGTGTTAGAGCTCCAAATGACATGCTTCACAAAAGTCTTCATCAAAACAAGTTCCAACATTCTCCCCCTTTTTGATGATGACGCTTTGTGTGCACAAGTGCTCCCCCTGCAGAAAATATGTTATATTTTCCTCCCCCTGCAGAAATTGGGTTATAACAAATATGAAAAGACTTTGTTCTCCCCCTGCAACTGTTGACACTTAAAAAAGACAAGATTCTTATTGGTCCGAACAATGTCTAAACTTGTTGACATTTACAAAAGACAAGTGACAGACGAGCTGAAGACCAGTTTTCACCCATCTCCGAGGGACAAGGAAGCAACTTGGACTCCACTGATCCAGCAAGCAGACAGTGAACCCGGATTGTTTCTGAACAGACCTCAGCAGGTCTAAGATGCTAGCACTTAGCATTACATGAGCCCAAAGGGATAGCCTCGCCTGAGAGGTTAAGATCATCCAACTTCGCCTTGAAGCCATTCAAAGCTCCGCCAGGGAGCTAACTTATAGATTCGCCTGAACTGCTAGAGCGCATCTCCGCAGAGAGAGTTAACTTCGCCTGAAGCCACATGCAACTGCGCAGAAAGGGTATACGGTTGTATGCGCCGGAAAAAGAAAGAGGGAATTGCTGTAAAGATTTCTTTGAATCAGATGAAAAGATTACAACAAGACTTTTCCTTTCAGTTACAAGGGAGGGAGGATGTTGAAGCTTGAATCCCCCCTTTGTTTAATGCTGGGTTCTTCGTGTGGCGGTGGAGAGTGAATCTTGTTCTCCGTTGACCAGATGACCGTCCTGGACCATCGGGGGTCTTCTCTTCGGTCGGTAAAAAGAGTAACTCAGCTCCGTCTACCAAAACTCTCAAAGAGGAGGTAGGCGAAGAGCGGCTAGTACTCAGTAAGCTCGCTGAAGAGTCTCCTCCCTCTGTCTGTTGTTGAAGTCGTGCTTCCCTCTTGATGATCCTCTTGCCTGGATTCGATCGATCTTGATGATGCCTTGACCTTCTTAATTCTCGACCTTTCCAAAGCTTCGATCCCCTCTTCATAGCAAACAAGGCTATTTATAGGGGTCTCAGGGGGTGAAGGTGCCTCCTGAAAACGCTCCCGAATGAGGGGCCACTACCCGCTACATGCGCGGTGACTGGCCCCGCAATCAGGGCAGTTGTAACTGAGACGCGGGCGTTGAGCCAAACGCGCCTTGAAGTTTGAGACGCGGGCGTCGAGCCAAACGCGCCCTGAAGTTGAGACGCGGGCGTCGGGCCGACGCGCCTTGATGCTGAGACGCGGGCTTCGGGCCGACGCGTCTGGACGTTGAGACGCGGGTGTAGAGCCAACGCGTCTTAATGCTGAGACGCGGGCATCGATTCCTCGCGTCTAGAGCTTGAGACTCTGCTTCCTTAATGGCTTGTCTGTTAGTCATTTTTTTTTAGACAGCCTACAGAACCCCCTCCAAAGTTTCTGATATTCCGCAGTTGAATGGGACGGATTTTGGAATACTTTGGATCTTAGCCGTGTTCGCCTTTATGACTGGACTGTTGATGCTTCGGGCTTGATCTTATCTGGAATTGGTCTTCGTGAGTGTACTGTTGAACTCTTTGAAGCCGTCAGAGTCGATCGTGTTGAGTGTCTAGATACACAGTCTAGACCTCCCCGATTGCTTTTAGTCTGTCACGGGTGCGCTTTTGGCCGGGAGTGGTTGGTTGTCTGTTTGCGTCAGTGTACTGTTGAACTGACTTGCAGAAGCAGGAGACTGGACGCAGGTTCCTTTTTGAAAAAGCAGAGACTGCTTTAAAGACGCGACTTCCATGGGGTAGACGCGATGTTTGGCCCGTTTGAGGGGACGCGGACTTTGGAGAGACGCATCTCTTGAAATGCAGACGCGATTTTCTGGGTGCATTTATGATGATGCTGACGGGGCATGTCCACCGAAGAGCCGCGCACTTTGGGGCGCGCACCTGTGCCATGTCATGATTACGCCGCCAGCTGGCCTGGGAAACGGCGAGATTTCGCCTTTTGGCGCGCGGATCTCCCGGTTCATTAAATGAACTGCTCCACGTGTCAACTTCTGACTTGTGGCGGGGTCGCGACGCATGATCTTCCCTGTTCAAACAATGATTTGGCTCCACGCGTCAGGCAGCGATTCGCTGCAGCGTTTATTGGGCCAAACGCTGCGTATCTTCGCGAATCTCTGTGCCTATAAAAGGCAACAGTTAGAGAGAGACACATCTTCTTCTCCGAACGCATTTGCTGAGAAAAGAGAGCTTCCCTCCTCTTGTTTGTTCATCTGTCCATCTTTGAACTCGGATTTCTGAACGTCGATGGCTCCCAAGACGAAACCGACTGCATCATCCTCAAGGGCGACCGTCGCCGAGGCTGAGAGAGATGCTTCCTCTGCGCAGGAGGGTGTTTTCCGAGGTAAAAATGCACCTTCGGCGTGGGTTCTGCCATTAAAACATGTTCATAGAACCCTAAGAACCTTCAACACAAGATCGTGTTTGATTCTCGGACGCTGTCCTTGAGATGATAACCGGGGCGCGGGCCTGATGATCCGACGCTGGTGAACTCTGCATTCTGGATCCTTCACTTAGAACATTTCTAATTGTGAAGGTCTCTGGACGCGATTCGCAGAACGCGGATTTGATCCATGCGTTTTGTGCCGCGTTTTGTGCCATCAGGCGCCGATTTGATGAATCTGGCGTCTGAGTCCAAGCACTTTGAAATTTCACAAGTCTTGGTTTGCAGAACGCGGATTTGATCCTTGCGTTCTGTGTCTTCAACCGCCGATTTTGTAGAATCTGGCGTTTGAGTCCAAGTACTTAGAATTTTCATAAGTCTTGGTTTGCAGAACGCGGCTTTGCAGGTCTGGACGCGGGTTCGAGAAATTCCTGCGTCCAGTATCTCTTCTGCGTTTTGGTGCAAGTTCGCAGGTCTGGACGCGGATGATAACTCCTGCGTACAGTGTCTCGGCTGCGTTTTGAATTATGAACACCTGGCGTCTTCCCTTATTTTTTGGCAAAGTATCTGACCAAGTGTCTTTTTCTTTTGCAGTGCCGCATGTTTCAGGTTCACTTGCCAAGATGCACCACTTTGGACGCGTGGGTGGTGCTGACCGGGGCTTGACCTTTGTGCAAAGAATGAGTGTCCCCGTGACTGCTGACCAGTTACTGGATCGCAGGCTCTCTAATGTTAACAGGAGAACCTTTCGGGCACTTATGACCGATGCTGCACTCAAAACGGATGACGGCGTCGGTTGGAGAAGCCTGCCTTCTTCTTTGGGGATCATATCTATGATGATGGCCGTCGTGTGTCTGAGGGGACCTATAAATGGCTCCGTGAGATAAAGGGCGGAAGATCCTTTCTTCCAGACATGGAGAGGATGTTCCCGAGTTCCTACTTTCAACACATGTCTGTCCCCCGAAAGATGGAATGGGACATTTCCCAGTATATCCCTGAGATCGCCCTTGGTGACTTTGGCCTCCAAAAGGTAGACCGCCATGATAGTCATGACGGGTCAGTTGTCGGACTGTTCCCTGCGTCGTCCAAGCCTGAAATCCCAATTGGAGAGATCCCGGAGCTTGCTACCACCTTCCTCAATTCCTTCATAGAAGCAGGGGGTGACTATCCTGTCGACTTCCGTGCGTATGGGTGGGTCCATTCTCCAGGGAACTACTGGTGGGGCAGGATGGTGGGTTTTGTCCTTACCAATCTTGAGGGGCCGCTGAAGCGTGTGGGGCTGTACCCAGCAGTCAGGGCCGTGCAGTGGGGCGTCCCGATGAGTTCTCATAACTTCTTTGGGATTCTGGAGCGCTACAATCCTCGGACGGGGACATTCTTTACTCCGGTCGGAGAGATGGGCCTTGCCCTGCACGAGTTGTATGAGGTCTCCGGGTTGTCGTCAGGGGATATTCCTTATGAGGAATTTGTCCCAACCACCAGGGAACTGCGCCTTTTGGAAAAAGAATCTCCTCAAGTGTATGAGACCTACTGGGAGGTGATGTGCCATTTCTACATCTGCGGCCAGACAACTGCCTGGAGGTCAGGAGGCGTCAAGCAACTATCCTGGGCTGATTATCTGTTTAATAATGTCAGCAATAAAGATCTCCCAGTAATCCGACTAGCTCCTAGTTCTGGTGGGGAAGTTGAAGACAGGATCGACGCAGCTTCTGACAAGTTCTACACCACGGAGTCGAACGAGGACGGCTTCGACCCTGACCTGGTCTTTGAGAGCTTTCACCATCAAGCCCGGACCCCTATTTCTGATCAGGCGCTGTTGGCGGGCTTCCTGATGTTGTGGCTGAAGAGGTGTGTGGTGCCCACGCTACCACATGAAGTTATTGTGGCAGATGTGGTGTACCCGGCGGTACTCTTGGCTCATGGCCACCCCATAGCCCTTCTTCCAGCCGTGGTGGCTGGTATTCAAAGCGGGCTGCGGGTGCTGACCAAGAGCTTCTGCGAACCCCCAAAGACTGCTAATTCTCGTGGGGAGCCGTATACCGACTCAGAGGGGAACCCGACGGTGAGGCACCCCAACCCGCGGATTGAGCTGCCTTACACGTACCTCATGGCTTGGTACGTGATGCATTGCCCATCTCTAATGACGGCGGCGCGTGGGAGCGTGGATCATATCCCATTTGTGCAGCGGCTGGAACGTTCGGAGTGGCATGACACCTACCTGTATTACATTAGGAAGCGTCTTTCCTGTGCCACGAACTATCAGCTTAACCGTTGTTTTCCAGAGGTTCAAGGTGCAGCCCCCGGGGAGCTGTTCACGGATGTCGCTGGGCGGGATGACTTCTCGCAATTGCCTGCTGGAGCCTTCTGGTGGTTGATCAATATACGACCAGGATATGTGCTGTTTCGCCAAGGAACTTCCTGCACTATCGAACCGTATATGCCAAGTCGTTTTGCCCGACAATTTGGCTATGATCAGCTTTACGTCGGGAATCCCAATGCTCAACTTGCCTTTGACGGGAACCTGTTCGAAGGCGCTCGGGCTTGGTATTACAGTGTGGCTGGAGGGACGGGAGCAACGTTCCATCTACCCGACGAGGCGCCTAAGTGCCGTATGAGCTTCAGCTTCTGTACTTGGTACTCCCAAGCCGGCCAGACGCCAGATCTTATTCCGGAGTCTTCATGTCTTGAGAGTATCAATGCCAGTCTCGAGGAAAGGTCCGAATCCGGTAAACGTTCTAAACTCCTCGACCAGTACCTGAAAGCTCAGAGGGAGGTCGAGAAACGATCGAGGAGGGAGCCCCCAGTAGTGAGGGCGGAACCGCGACCGGCAAGGGCAAAGCCGCAAGCGACGAGGGCGGAGCCACCAGCAATGAGAGTGGAGCCGCGACCGGCAAGGAGGTCGAAGCAATTGGCGAGGAAGCGTCGTCGACGCTCTGCTTCTGTAGTTGAGCCTGCCCCAAAGAAGGCTCGGAGGGACTTAACGGCTGAAGTCTCTCAATCCAGAGCTATCTCTGCTGGAGTTGAGGCTCCTCCTGAAGGTGTCCCTGTTAGAGTTGAGGAACCGCTGGAAGATGAAGATTTTCCAAGCTTGGTCCGTGCTCCTAGGTCGCGCAGCAAGACCGTGGAGGAAGGGGAGCTCGTTGAGCGACCCCTTGTTGCTGGTGATGCTGAGTCACCGGAGGTTGACATAATGGGCGAAGAGGATGTCGAGATTCCAGGAATCTCAACTCAGCCCGAGTTTCCTTCTGCTCATGAAGGGAGAGACGAGGTAAAGCAGCCGGGGTCTCCTAGTGTCTTTATTTCCAATCCTCGGGCAGTCGACCCTAGTCCTACCACTGGGGTGATTGGGGGTAAGGCTCCTGTTACGGAGCTTCCTCGCGTGGCGCTATCGTCTTCTTCGTCATCGGGAGAAAGTGACTTTGAAGATGAAGTCGACTATGGCGATGAACCCGCTTTTCCTGACCCGAGTAAGTTCTCACACATCTCGGAGGAGAAAATATACGGGGGCGAATCATCGACTGCGTTACCGCTGGCGATAATCCCTGCTGAAGGTGCAACTTCCTCGCATGTCGAGGCGATGGAAACAGAGTTGACCCAGCCCAAGGGGATTGAGGCTTCGGCCGCTGAGATAACCTCGGAGGGGGTAGCTGTTGAAGTTGGGGAGCCTTCTCCTTTGCCAGGAGGGGAAACAACCATTGAGGCTGAGGAGGCTCTCACTCCGCCGGTGGAGAAGGCTACTGCTGAAGCTGGGGAGACTCCCATTCTACAGGACTCGACGCCTCTGGACCTCGAACCTAGTAAGGCAGCTCTGACTGAGGGGGCTCAGGTGGGGAGTCCGACGATCGGCACCCTTCCAGAAGGCCACACAGCTCAATTCTCAGTGGAAGTTTTGAAGAGGTTGTGCTTACAACTCCTTCATTGGTCGTGGAAGCTCCTGCAGAGGCAGCGCTCCAGGAAGCGCCAGTGGGTAGTCTTGCTCTTGCCACATCGACGGCCGGCACGGCTCTTGTGCGAGAAGACCCGCCCTATATCCCTTATCCCGTGACAGAAAAAGGGTCGGGAAGCTTCTTAGGTGGTGAAGACATGGGGGAGCTGGCACGTCAGATGGTGCAACAATTCTTCACCTCGATGGGATCATGTATTGATCTCATCTTCCGTGGACACAGCACCTTCCAGTTCGCCCAGAGGCTTCTTGAAAATATGGCCGTGAGCGTCGAATTGGCGGGAGGCCCTTCACTTGCCAGGGCATGCCTGCGGGTGGTAGAGCAACTTGGAGATAACCTGCGGGAGCTGGAATCTTTGGAAGATGCTGGCTCTTTTGATGAAGCCCAGGCCACCTTGACTAGGCTCCTAGCTGATCAGGAACGGGAGCGACAGGAGGCGGAGGCACAAATCGCTGCCGAGATCCGCGACCTTGAATATTCCAAGGCTGAATTTCAGAAATTAGCCGGAGATTCGAGGGAATCTGAGCTTAGTGTGCAGAGCACGGAGCAAGTCATCCTCAGAACTCGGGACATTATCGCCAAGGCGGAAGCTGTTCTTGCGCTAAATGAGGAGAAACTTGTTTCCCTCAAAAAGGAGCTTGAGGAGCAACGGGCTGCTACGGCGCGTGCTGAAGAGAGTCTATCCCTACAATCTTCCAGGGTGGAATCTCTGCGGATGCAGCTGGCTGCCAGAAATTTCTTATCTGAGGCGGAGCTGCGGGACCGGGCTATCATGGAGGCTGAGAGGACGCGCCAGCATGAGATTCACCGCCTTAGGGAACAAATCCGTTCCTTGGCGAACCAGGACATTTAGCCTTCTTTTTCTTTTTTCTTTTGTAAAGAAAAGGGACACTCTATTTATTAAGAGTGTTTGTATCCACTTCTATCATTTTTTGATATAATAGAAGTTTTCTTTAAAGCTTTTGTCCCAATTTCTTTGTCCTGTTGTGGATGAGTCCAACTCTTGATCACTAGTCGTGATTACTGAACTTAGGTAGGACTAAGTTCTTTTAATGAGACGCGGTCTTGGCGAGACGCGGCATTAATCCCATAGCACTGAGACGTGGCATCAATCTATGGGGACTTAGATTTCACCAAGTCTTTTTGACGAGACGCAGCGTCGATCACAGGGTGAGACGCGGTCGTCAGTCCACCGGAACTTAGATTTCACTAAGTCCTTTTACTGAGACGCAGCGTCAATCATAAAGTGAGACGCGGTCATCATTTCATAAGAACTTAGATTCTACTAAGTCCTTTTGATGAGACGCGGCGTCAATCACAAATCGGAACGCAGCTCTGAATAACGCAAATCTGTCTTGCGCGGATCGGGCAGACGCAAGAGATGCAGCCTTGTCTGCTGAAGGGACGCGGCTTTCCCATCTGCGTTTAATGTGATCTGACTCAAGATTTTAGGAGATCTTTGCTCGTCAGGTCTTCACTGTCGATTGGGATTCCGAGTCATCCGTTGATTCCCAAGGCAGTTATCCACGCGTCAACTCCTCATTGGACTCAGGAGTTACTGCCCTTAAATGCAAAACCGACGCGGGCGGTTGAAAACCGGCGCTTGCGACGGTTTCCAAAGCGGCGTTCCACGCGTCAATCCTTCACTGGGCTTTGACAATCGTGCGTGACGGTTCCAATTAACGCCCCATTAATGGCAGTTATTAGGGCCTGCCTATAAATAGGGTGCGCTCCCCTTCTATAATCCAAGCTTGGATTATTTCTCTCTGGATTGCTCTGAGAGGTCCCACCTTCTTCAGAAAAGAGTTTCTTGATAGGGATTCCGTCTCCATGGATGAAGGTAATTCCGAGGATGAAGATGACCCAGAGCTCTCACGCTTCGGTTTGGTCTCTTCAAGAAGAACCCCCTCTCGGATCATCTTGGACGCCTGCGTTTGGGTGCAGAGAGGCCAACTCTGGCCAGAGGTCTCTGCTGGTATGTCCCCCGATGATGTGTATAGCCTGAACTTTGGCCTAACCATCTGAATGAAGTCCCGGTGCATTCCTTCTCTGGAATTTGTGCCAGTGACTTGACTTCTCTGAACGCGGGCGCTTGACGCTGGCTTTGCCCATCGCGTTTTATTGCCTTGGCGTGTTTCAGACCTGGATCTTGCAACTCTTGTTCACTCAACAGAGAGATGGCAATTTTCGGCGTTCTGAAATTCTTTGCGTCTGGTGCATTAGGCGCGGGTACAAACTGAGGCCGCGTTTGAATCCTATGCGTGGCGCAGTTTGACTCGCGTCTGTTTGACTGCGCGGGTCATTCTCGCGTCTGAAGTCTTGAATGGCTGCCGCGTTCTGTTACTCAGTTTCCTTTATAAAAATGTACTGAGTTCCAGATTTTCTGACTCTTGCTTATTCTTTGCGAGTTCCAGATTTTCTGACTCTTGCTTATTCTTTACAGGTAGGCTTGCTCGTCCTTTTTCAGGTTTGCTGGGCCCCAGAAAGAATATACCGGCTGGCGAACTTGCTCCACGTTCGTTTGTGAGAGATTAAATTATGGTCCTCGTCGTTTGTGAGAGATTAAATTATATCTCTGACGAGGACCCACATCTCGCCAAGGTCTCTTCAGATCTCCTGCACCACTCTTGCCTGATGGCAAGAGATGGTCAGGTCAAGTATGACGGCGAGGAGGTTCCGGCGGTTACAGTGGCGGAAAGATCCTCTTCCTCTCCCTACTCCAGAAGTGACATCAAGGACATTCCGTTGGATGGCCTGCTGGGGAAAGGGATGGTGATGAATGCAGGACTTTCTGCTGCCGCTGGACCTAGTGGAGGGTAGCATCCTTTGTGATGACTCCTAAACTTCCTCTCTCACCCCAGGAGTGACTCCATGTTTGTTGGATGGTCTGCTAGGGAAAGAGACGCGCCTGAACGAAGGGTTGCAGGACCTTCTGTTGCCACCGGACCTCAAGAACACCATTGCTCTTAGCTTAATCAGTTAGGGCGCTTTCGACTTTTGCGTCATCGCCATGGCGCAATCGGTTCCAATTATGCACCTGGGATCAGATGCGGTTTCAAGGAGTGAGTACGACCTCTGAAAGAGAGAGGGACTTCTTTGTACTCCTTAATTGTAACACTCATCTTATTGTATAAGAGAGCGTTTTGTATCACTTTCATATGCTTGAATATCAATAAAAGTGACACTTTTCTTTTTGCCTCTTTCTGTTGTCTTGAATGTTTTGTTTTAGAAGCAAAAGAATGATTTTGGTGGACCCGCCACTTTATAAAAGAAAGTGACAAGTGGAGTGTGTACCCCCAGAGAAGGTGAACTTTTATCAAGGATTTGGGATTAACTTGATTTAAGATCAGCTGGGGATTTTGATGGAAGCATTGTTTATCGGTGTAATGTTAACCAACAATGCCTCCAAAATGAATTTGATACTCGGTTGGGGAGAATATCAAATGAAACTAGACTCGTGGGGAATCTAGTAAGATTTTTACCGTTAGAGGTGTGATATTAACTTAACGGTTTAGAAGTAGTCTTGTCAGAAGTGTAATGTTAACTTGACAAGGACGTGAGTTAGAGGTGTGATATTAACCTAACTCATCAGCATCTCAGTTTTATTTGGGAAAACTGAGGGTGTCACTGTCATAGGTGTGATGTTTAACTTAACAGTGATAGTAATGCTAGAGGTGTAATGTTGAACTTGGCATTAGTCATCTCGGCTTAAAGAAGTCGAGGAAAGGTCATAGCCATAGGTGTATTGTTGAACTTAGCAATGACTCGGATGCTAGAAGTGTAGTGTTAACTTGGCATCGTCCGTCTCGGCTTGGACAAGGAAGTCGAGGAAAGGTCATAGCCATAGGTGTATTGTTGAACTTAGCAATGACTCGGATGCTAGAAGTGTAGTGTTAACTTGGCATCGTCCATTTCAGCTTCGATATGGAAGTCTGAAGAAAGGTAACTGTCAGAGGTGTGATATTAACTTGACAGACACTCGATGTACCGCTTAGAGGTGTAATGTTAACTTAAACAGTAGTTTGTCAGAGGTGTGGTATTAACTTGACAAGAATTTGCTTGCGATAGGAGCAATTTGAGGACCTGTCATTCTATTGATGAGAATTGACAAGTAGAATTTGAAATGCCAGAGGTATAGTGTTAACTTGGCAAATTTGAGAGTTTGTTTCTCTATGCAGAGTTAACAAGCAAGGTTTGTACTCGACGAGGAGTATTCATTACCAGAGGTATAGTGTTAACATAGTAATGATTGCATTTTGTGGTCCTACCATTCTATGGATGAGAATTGGTAAGGGATTTTTGGAGGGAAGAGTGGAATCAAGTCCACTTAGGATTTTTAGCAAACCCTCAGCTATCAACGGATTTGAGGTGCCTTTACCAACTACCGTTTGAGTTGGGCTAGCCATGCTATTCCCCTCAGCATGATAAGTTGTCGAGGACTTATGTTGGGCTTAAAAGCCAACATTTTCCTCTATCCTTAGCCGTCGGAGGCGTTGGATGTTTTTGATCAGAGGTGTATTTTTTAACTTGATCGGCAGGATTTTTAGTAAACCCTCAGCTATCAACGGATTTGAGGTGCCTTTACCAACTACCGTTTGAGTTGGGCTAGCCATGCTATTCCCCTCAGCATGATGAGTTGTCGAGGATTTATGTTGGGCTTAAAAGCCAACATTTTCCTCTATCCTTAGCCGTCGGAGGCGTTGGATGTTTTTGATCAGAGGTGTATTTTTAACTTGATCGGTGGAAGAATGCCATCTAGGGATAGTATTTCTTCAGGAATTTGCCATTGATTGGCATCATGAGTGTATCGCCATTTGAGGTTATGAGGCGATACGATCCATTCGAGTAGACTGACTCTACTACAAACGGCCCTTCCCATTTGGGTTGGAATTTTCCTTTCGTCTTGTGCGTCATGACCATGGGTCTTCGGACGGCTAAGACGAGGTCGCCCTTCTTGAAAGTTCGCGATTTGACTTTCTTGTTGAAGGCTCTGGCGATACGAGCTTGATAAAGCTCGATTTGTTGTTGAGCCTGCAGACGCTTGTCGTCCAAGGCTTCCAATTCTTGGAGTCGCTGTCGATGCTTCTCCTCTGTTGTCATCTCCGCTGTCAAGGCGACGCGAAGAGATGGAATTTGGATTTCCAGTGGAAGGACGGCTTCGCATCCGTACACCAAGGAAAATGGCGTGGCTTTAGTTGGGGTTGGCACAGTCGTGCGGTAGGCCCATAAGCATTCGCCCAACTTATCGTCCCAGTCTCGTTGACTTTTCGAGACGAATTTCTTGAGAAGCTTGCCAATAGTCTTATTGAAAGCTTCTGCGAGGCCGTTAGCGGGCGGATAGTATGCCGTTGATGACACACTCTGGATTCTGAACTTGGCGCAGAATCTCTGAAAAGCCTGGCTGATGAACTGGGGTCCATTGTCATGGACAATCCGCCGAGGCACATCGAACCGGTAAATAACGTGATGTTTCATGAACTTGATCACGTTAGATGATTTTACCTCCTTCAAAGGGATAGCTTCGGCCCACTTTGAGAAGTAATCGGTTATCACTAGGATGAACCGATGTCCCTTTGATGATGGTGGGCTGATAGGACCAACCACGTCCATCCCCCACATTTCGAACGGCCAGGTAGAGGTCGTAGAGTGGAGGTATCCTGGTGCTTGATGGATGAAATCGCCATGTATTTGACAGGCGTGACATCTTTTGGCATAGGCAACAGCATCGGCAACCATCTTGGGCCAGTAGTAACCCAATCTTTGGAGTCGGTTTGCCAGCTTCGGGCCAGGTTGATGAGCTCCACACGTACCATCGTGGGCTTCTTTCAACACTTCGTGGGCTTCTTTTGATGAGAGGCACCGGAGCAGGATCCCGTCATGCGATCTACGATACAATGTTCGCGAAATCGCATTGTAGTAGAATCTGGAGGCTTTCCTTCGGATGGCAGCCGCCTCCCTGGTGTCTTCGGGCAAGATGCCGTACAAGACAAAATCAATGTAGGGGAATCGCCAGTCTTTAAGCTCTGGATCGGTCGACACTTCAAGTGTTTCCTTACCGCGACGATCTCCCGTTGACCTCTGGTAGTCTCCGAGGGGACTTTTTGGGCAGTATAGGTCGTGGCTATAGACGAATACCTTCTCCATTGCTCCAGCTGGAAGAGCTAAGGAGGCAGCAAGGGATGCAAGTGCATCTGCATGCGCATTTTGCTTGCGCGGTACATGGTCGATGTAGAAGTTTGAAAACCTCTCGGCCATGTGGATTGTCGCGTTGTAGTAGGGTACTAGATCTTCATGCCTGACCTCATACTCTCCGCGAACTTGGCTGACGATGAGTTTGGAGTCACCGTATGCCTCGAGATTTTTAACGCCAATCTCATCGGCGAATTGCATCCCAATCAAAAGAGCGTTGTATTCCGCCACATTGTTGGAGCAGGGCTCGGTTAACGAGACAGCTCGGGGAATCACATAATCTTGTGGGGAGACGAGTACTACTCCTACCCCCGCAACTGTGTGTCCCTTAGGGCTTGTTCTCGATGCACCATCGAAGAAAAGTTGCCATACTTGTCCTTCGAACAATGTCTGGGTTAGGCAGGCTTCGGCGACCTCGTCTGGGAGATCCTCGTAGAGTTTAGCTGCCCTCGGATCTGGGTGTTCGGCTAAGAAGTCCGCCACCGCTTGTCCTTTAATGGCTTTTTGGGGTAGGAAGTGCATCTCATATTGAGAGAGCAATATAGCCCATTTCGCCAGTCGGCCGTTCAATGATGAAGGCTTTGTCATGAGTAACCTCAGGGGGTTGACTTTGGATATGACATTTATGGTTTGGCCCACCAGATAGTGTCGCATTTTCTGAATAGCGAACACCAGTGCCAAACATTCCTTCTCGATCGGGTTGTACCGATGTTCGGCTCCGATCATCGTTCTACTTAGGTAGTAGATTGCTTGTTCTCGCCCTTGGTCATCATTCTGAGCTAGTAGAGCTCCCAAAGAATGATCCATTGATCGGACGTACACCAGGAAAGGCTTTCCGGATACCGGAGCTGCAAGGACTGGTGGTAGGGTGAGGTATCGTTTGATCTCCTCAAATGCTTGCTGGCAAGCGTCGTCCCAAATGAACGAAACGCCCTTCTTCATCAGCTTAGCGAAGGGTTGGCATCTCCCGGAGAGATTTGAGATGAATCTGCGGATGTATGCCAATCGTCCTTGCAATCCTCTGAGCTCCTTGAGGCTTCTGGGGGGTTGCATCTCTTGGATAGCACGGACTTTCTCCGGATCCAAATGGATTCCTGTGGAAGTCACAACAAACCCTAGGAATTTGCCACTGGCTACCCCCAGGAAGGACTTGGTGGGGTTCATCTTCAATTGATGAGCTCGCATGATGTCGAAGACCACCTTCAGATCAGCTATGTGATCTCCTTTAATGCGACTTTTCACCGCGATGTCGTCGACATAACATTCCACCGTTTTGCGTATCTGCTGATGGAAAATGGCATTCATGGCCCTTTGGTAGGTTGCCCCCGCATTCTTTAGACCGAAGGGCATGACGGTGTAGCAATATACCCCTAGAGGTGTCCTGAAGGAGGTGTGCTTTTCGTCATCGGGATACATCTTGATTTGATTGTATCCTGAGAACCCGTCCATAAAGGACATTCACTCGAATCCATAAGTATTGTCAATCATGACATCCGTGATTGGCAATGGGAATTCGTCTTTGGGGCAGGCCTCGTTTAGATCGCGGAAGTCGATGCAGATCCGGATCTTCCCGTTCTTCTTGGCAACGGGTACGATGTTGGCTACCCAATCGGGATGCTGTTCCTCCCTGATAAAGCCAGAGTCAATAAGCTTCCTGACTTCTGATTGGATTGCCTCCATTATTTCGGGACGGAACCGTCGCTGCTGTTGTTTGACAGGTTTTACATCCGGATTGATGTTGAGGCGGTGCATAGCCACTTGAGGATCAAGTCCAGGCATGTCCTCGTAATTCCAGGCGAAGACGTCTATATACTCTTGTACAAGAGATATAAGATCCTTCTTCTCCGAAGGTGACAGGCCGTCACTTATGAAGATGGGTTTAGGATTGGCTTCATCTCCTAGGTTGACTTGAACAACCTTGTCTTCTGTGGGTGGTTCGCGCTGTTCAAAGCGGATATCCCAAAGAGCATTCAAATGTTTGATCCAAGGATCTGTATCAGATTGGATCATTTCTTCATCTTCATCCTCCAGATGGCTTGTCGAAACCATGTTTACTGAAAGCCCTTTGAAGATGTTGCCGACACTGACATCTGATTCCCACGACGACGTGTCTGATGAGCAGTCATGACTTGACAGTCTCTCCGAATCAGAGGCTGATGGCACTGGAGTTGATATATAGCCCAACCCCCGGCGCGTCTGATGATAGTAATCAGGGGTTTTCCCTTTCGGTACAAAGGATCGAAGCAGTGTTCTTCTTCCTTTTCCGAAGTTCAACCCAGGCCTGTTGGTTAGATCATACCCCATGCGCTTCATCATCTTGAGCGTTTTCGGTTCATAATGATCGAACTGAGGGGATTCATCCTCACCTTCCGATTCTTCGTGGGGCATTGGTTCAGACGCGATTTGCCCAAAAAGTATTGGTCTTTGGCCTTTTCGTCTGGCTGGAACCATGAATACAGACTCTTGCGCGTCTCCATTATCCTGGTACGTCCCGAAGGATGATTTTATTGGTACATGCAATGATGTCAAAGCATCCATTGCCGACCAGACATCCTCATCTACGTCGGTACTAGTATCCGACGGTATTGAATCAGACTCACACGCAAGGAAATACGCGAAATCTAAATCTTCATTAATATACCAACCGCCTGCATCGTCGGTGGTATCAACATCGAGCTTATTAGTGCTCTTTACAAGTGGTTCCAACTCCCACAGGCACTCTTCTTTCTCCGGCTCAATGTCAGCTTCATTACCAGAGTCTGGCTCCTCTGGTTGTGGGGTTTCATTAGTCTCCTCCGGATCCTGATATAAGAGGGAGTCCGTGAAATAATTTTCAACCCCTTTAAACGGATGCCTTTCGGCAATCAACGTTCGGACCTGTCCACTCTCGTCAATGTATTTCATGACTTGGTGGAGAGTAGAGGGAACGATGGAATTGCGGTGAATCCATGGTCGTCCCAGCAACAGGTTGTAGGAAGTGTCCGCGTCAATGACGTAACACGTCACTTCCGACTTGAGGCTCCCGATCTGGCATTTGAGCTTGATCTTCCCCATCGGGCGGGAGCTGTTGGCATTGAACCCGTAAATAGTCGTCTGGGTAGGGCTCAGACGATGGGTAGGAATGCCTAGAAACTGCATAACCCGGCGAGGTATGATGCTTAGCGCAGACCCTGGGTCTACCTGGATGCGGTTCACCTCGGATGACCCAATATACCCTGTGAAGTATAGGGGTCGGTCATGCTTCCCTTTAACCTGCATGTCATCTGTTGTGAAGGTGATGCAGGGAGCATTTGGGGAGGTGTGGAGGCAATCCTCTACATCTTCCTCCCTTGGCACGCGGGTCATAAAGACCTCAGCATTTGCCAAAGCTTCTTGTAGAGCCTCTCTGGTTGACTTTGATAGCCTCAGGAGCTCATACAAGGTAATGCGTGCCGGGATGTTGGCTAATTGAGCCAAGACATCAAAACTGTAAGGTGTCGAGGATCCTTCCGTTACACCTTTCGCAAGAACTCGAGAAAACCGAGTTTCTTTCTGTTTCTCCCTAGGCTGTTTAGAGGAGGGCTTTGCTGGCTCTGCAGCTGGTTGTGGAGGAGCTACTGCTGTCTCGCCATACTGTTTCAGGTATGCCTGCCCCGAACGGGTTCCTGCCGTTGGTGGGTTGGGTTCCGCGGCCAGGACTATTGTCTCCTCTTCCGAGTCAGTCAGCGAGGGAACATCAGTATCCGCTTCTCGAGAGGAAGCGCATATCACATGGCAAGATGAAGCCTTCCCTTTGCCTTTGGACTTCCTGTTGGTCACAGTCGTCCATTGTTGCTCGTCGACGAGGTCAGGGTGGACCCACATGATTTCCCCTCGAGGTGTAGGGACGGGTACCAAGCCTTTCTCCCGCTGCTGATGACGGTCTGTGTTGACCACCCTCAGTTCTCCTTTCGGGACAGAGATCACCCCCACGGGTGTCGGGGGTCGTGTCCCAAACTGGAGAATCGACGTCATATTGGCCGTCATCCTCTTCTGCTCCGGTCGGAGTTTTAATACCTCCGCGTCAATCAGAGCTTGAAGGATGTCCTTAAAGACGTAGCAGCTTTTGGTAGGATGTCCGAGCATCCTGTGGTATAAGCAGTAGGTGGGATTGTCGGTCTTGCCGACTTCCTCCGGGCGCCTAATTTCAGGGAGCTTCAGTCGATTGCTCTTGTTGAGTAGCTTGAAGAGCGAATCGACGTGTTCCTCCTTGAAGGAATACTGCTTGTTGGGGCGTGGCTGGCTTGAAGAGCCACTTGCCCTGCCTGTTTGAGGTTTGGTGGGAGATTTGGTCTCCGTCGCCAAATTATCCTTCCGTTTGGTTTGGAGGGATGTGTCTGGTGCACGCCTTGTCGACCTTTCTGGCCTGGGTTTGCCTTCTTCCGCTCTGACGCGGGCGACAATCTCCTCAGCCTGTTCACCTTGCTGGACTAATTGTTTCCAGGTGCGGCTTTCAGCAACTCCTATTTGAGCAAGGAGTGAGGTTTGGAGATTATGGCGACATGTTTCCACCAGGGTGGCCTGGGTCATGCCGCTTGGACATCGGAGTGCCATGTTCCGAAATCTTTCTACGAAAGACTTGACGGACTCTCCCTTTCGCTGTTTTGTAGCTAAAAGGGTAGGCATTGTGACCTCCGAATCATCTTCGAAGAAGCGTGTTAGAAACAGCTTCTCCAAGTCGCCCCAGTTCTTGATGGAACCTTCCGGGAGCTTCATAAACCACTCAAAAGCCAACCCTTTCAGGGTGCCGATGAACAGTCGCGCCAGGATGGCGTCATTATCTACCACATTCCCGGTCTGGGATTTGAAGTAGTAGATGTGCTGGTTGGGTGACCCCTTCCCGTCGAATGCTTGGAGGGTTGGAGCCTTGAACTTAGGAGGGTATGGAACTAAGTCCCACTCAGCCGGATAGGGCCGGACCACTCCAGCTTCTTGGAGGTCCTTGCGATTGGCAAGGGCCTCGAGGCGTCGTTCCAATTGACTCATCCTCTTAGCATGAGTCTTCTCCTGGTCTTGGTCGCTTCTTGCCTGCGACGAGGGCTTGGACACATCCGAGGTAGATCGTCGTGTCTCGTCGGAAGGTTCGGAGGGTGGGCTTCCTCCCTTTCTCCCTTTCCCCTTCGGTCGTCTAGGAGGAGATCTCGCTCTTTCTTCAAGCAATTTCTCAAGCATATGCTTGAGGGTGTCAATGGATCGCTGTTGAGAGGCGATTATATCCATCTGGTGCTTCTGCGTCTGTTCTAAACGCCTGGCCGTCTCCTCAGGAGTGTCTGCCATGTAGGCGGAAGCCTCCTTCTCGACGGAAGAGTTTGAAGCCTGCGACTCCACTATAGCGGAGTGAGAACCACCCATTCTAATGCCGCGGGCTAAGGCATTATAGTCAATTGGGGGAATGGCCCCTGTCCGGGTGCGAGTGTGTTGATACACCCCCTCCGGCTCAGAGTCAGATTCCTCTGAGTTGACCATTAGTTGTTTTCCCTTGCTTCTGCTAGTCATGTTTGCAGTAAGCTCCGGGTATTCAACATCTGAGAAGGTTCTCCTCCTGTGGGAGCGTCTTCTTTTGGCTGACGGGAGAATCAGGGTCAGCTGTCTGATTAAGGACTGCTGGTGCACGCCTGATCCATAATGGCATCCAGAGAGCATATGGATGAGTTGCTGACAGCAGCATGACGAAGTGGCTTGATTGGCACTTCTTTTCCTTGTCAAATAATCCCTCAAATCCGTGGGAGAGGGTTTAAATAGACTAGCCTCGCGACGTGGAAGACAGGAGGAAGTCATGCGCTGTGCTGTCTGGACACAGGTTTCAGAAACGCGGCTGTCGCGTCGCGGCTGCGTCACGCGCGTCTGGCGTCTCTGTTGATATGAGACGCGACTTTCGCGTTGCTGTCTGCTGCGTTGGAGCAGAGAGACTTGGGAGAGAGTGGGCTGCTGGGCCCCACGCCTGTGGGCGCGTGCTTCCTGCGTTTGACGAGACGCAGAAGCTTCGCTTTGGCGTTTGGCAAGTTGGTCTTCAGAAGGCTCAACTTGGGGAGTCTCGCGTTTGGGTCGCCAAACGCGGATCTCTCGCACTGGACGAGGTGCGGGCAAGGCATCGGATCGTGCGCTGCGTCCAACCCCAGTCAGAAAACCAACGGTTCCGACTGAGTGTTGACGCGCGCGTCTTCTCTGTCGACGCTCGGCATTTCGATTACGCCGTGGAGGAAGAGAGAAGCCAACAACTTCCTGGTTTGTAGAACCAGGGGTGTTTGCCACGCGGGTCTCCTGAGAGACGCTGACGCGGGCGTTCTGTGCGACACGGTCGATCGCACCAGTAGATGTGCCGGGGACCACGCGGGCCTTCAGAGAGGCGTTGGCGCGTGTGTTCTGCGCGACGCGGTTGATCGCAGCAGAGGTGTCTGAGGTTACGCGGGCCTTCTGGGAGGCGTCGGCGCGTGAACCAAACTTGGCACAGTGGGCAGCAGGAGCACCCGACAGAGCCTCAGATTGGGCTTCAGGGGGCTGTCCACTTGAGACCCTGCGGCAGACGCGGGTCTTTGGGCTCTTGGAGCCAGAAGAGAGGAACTCTTCATACTTCGCCTGGTCGAACTCGACGACGAGTGATTCGACCATTTTCCCCTTACGGAGAACGTCATCTTGCACCACGGTGCGCTCGTCAGTAACGAAGGTAGTCCCCAGCGGAGTCGCCATCTCTTGTATGCGCCGGAAAAAGAAAGAGGGAATTGCTGTAAAGATTTCTTTGAATCAGATGAAAAGATTACAACAAGACTTTTCCTTCCAGTTACAAGGGAGGGAGGATGTTGAAGCTTGAATCCCCCCTTTGTTTAATGTTGGGTTCTTCGTGTGGCGGTGGAGAGTGAATCTTGTTCTCCGTTGACCAGATGACCGTCCTGGACCGTCGGGGGTCTTCTCTTCGGTCGGTAGAAAGAGTAACTCAGCTCCGTCTACCAAAACTCTCAAAGAGGAGGTAGGCGAAGAGCGGCTAGTACTCAGTAAGCTCGCTGAAGAGTCTCCTCCCTCTGTCTGTTGTTGAAGTCGTGCTTCCCTCTTGATGATCCTCTTGCCTGGATTCGATCGATCTTGATGATGCCTTGACCTTCTTAATTCTCGACCTTTCCAAAGCTTCGATCCCCTCTTCATAGCAAACAAGGCTATTTATAGGGGTCTCAGGGGGTGAAGGTGCCTCCTGAAAACGCTCCCGAATGAGGGGCCACTACCCGCTACATGCGCGGTGACTGGCCCCGCAATCAGGGCAGTTGTAACTGAGACGCGGGCGTTGAGCCAAACGCGCCTTGAAGTTTGAGACGCGGGCGTCGAGCCAAACGCGCCCTGAAGTTGAGACGCGGGCGTCGGGCCGACGCGCCTTGATGCTGAGACGCGGGCTTCGGGCCGACGCGTCTGGACGTTGAGACGCGGGTGTAGAGCCAACGCGTCTTAATGCTGAGACGCGGGCATCGATTCCTCGCGTCTAGAGCTTGAGACTCTGCTTCCTTAATGGCTTGTCTGTTAGTCATTTTTTTAGACAGCCTACAACGGTAGCTTCGCAACAGACGACATCTAGCTCCGCTGAAGAGCTTTCTTCTGACTTCGCCAGATACTGCTTCCAGCTCCGCTGTGAGTTTAAAGCGGGCATCGCCGCTACCGGTCTGCTATGGTCAACCTTTGACTAATCAAATCTCCAGATTAGATCAAATCTAATTAGGATCAAGATCAAATCCAATCAAGATCAAATCTGAGATCAAATTTGGCAGTTGATTGCCACAATCTCTTGACTCTCTTAAAACGAGTAAGAGGATCAGGAGAGATCTTTCAACAATATGAAAAGGATCAAAACAGATCAAGAGGATCAACCGACCTGCCATTTCTAGCTTCGCAGCAAGGCTACTTTCCAGATTTAAACAGATTTGATTCAATCTGTTTCCATATTTTCAAGGACGGGTATACCCTTGCTCTCCCTATAAATAGCCCATCAGGGGTACAAAGAGAGAGGATCGAAAAGGATCTCCAGGACTGCTTCGAAGAGCTTTTCTGAGACGACACGCACAAGAGGACTCCACAAGCAGAGGCTTCTTCACGACGCACCGTGCGCTCTTGAATTCAGAGACTTTTAGAGAATTACTTCTCTAATCAGGGTGCTGATACCCTAATACCTTCTTCTCAAGGAATCTCCGGAACCAGGCGAGAAGGAATTCCTAATTGAAGGCGGTTTTGAGAAGTAGCAAGAGGGTTCTACCAACCTTCTGTTCTCTGATTCCCCGAACCAGGCGAGAAGGGAATCTCATCGCTCGCATCGTCAAAGGGACAAAGTGGTCGCGCGCTGACCAGACTCCTATCGGCACACTTCTCCAGAATCTCAGAGGAGATCTACTTCTAATCTTTTTAAGAATACTTATAATTTAGCTCCTCAAACTCTTTTTATTGTAAGTTTTCCCCTTTGCAAATCAATGGAAAACAACAACAAATATATTAGTGTGTGTGTGTGTGTGTGTGTGTGTGTGTGTGTGTGTGTGTATATATATATATATATATATATATATATATATTCTTATCAATTTTTACATGGTACCTGCAAGATAAACGTTAGATGGTACCAAACATAAAAGAACATATTAACCTTTAGGAGTCCAAATCCATTTAGAATTTGGTTTCCACCTGTTAGTATACACATAGTTGCAAGAATCACATATATCATGAATGTATGAAGCAATATATGTATTTTTATCATGAAAACTTAAATTCTTAGGAATCCATATAAACTTTGTCTTAATTCTTTTTGAAACATGATTAGACTTTCTTTTCACATATGGATTACTAACATATGAAGACTTTTCATTATATCCAATACCATAATGATTATCATGTGACAACTTCTGAAAAGATAATAAATCATTCAATTTTTCTTTTCCTTTATTGAACTTAGTCACATTTTTCAAAAGATCTTCATATTTCTTTTTGAAAACTGAAATATCTTTATCTAAAATAGAAATCCTTTTATTCAAAGATACAGTTTCCTTTTTCAGAAAAATGTTCTCTTTTATAAACTTCTCATTTTCATTTTTCAAAGATGATATGACTTTTTCAAACTCATCTTGTTGAGAATTTATAGAAGAATATTGTAAAGCATAACATGAATTTTTCTTTAAAAGTTTTTCATTTCTTTTGATAAAACTTTATTTTTCAATTTTTCATTTTTCAGATCAATAAACAATTCATGAAATGCATCAGAAAGTTCAGTAAATGATACCTCATCATCTTCTATGGCCATGTAACATAGGTTGACACGTTCAGTGATTTCTTCTTCATCAGAGGAAGAGGAATCACTGTTTTCTAATGATTCTTCATAGTTTTTCTTCTTTCTCTGAACTTTTTGCTCTTGTATTTATCTTTCTTTCTGAGCAAAGGGCAATCCATCTTCATATGACCTGATTTATTACAATTAAAGCATTTGAATTTACCTTGCTTTAGAAATCTCCTGAATTTCTTTGAAAGCATTGCCATCTCCTTTTCATCGTCATTGGAATCATCCGTGTTGGAAGATGCATGGAAGGCAATTTCTTTCTTCTTTGAGTGGTGTTGTCGTTCGTCCTTCTTTCTTTCTTCTAACTGCACTTCATATGCCATTAGATTAGGTTTTCTAACGACAAAGTTGAGAGATCATTGGCTTCTTCAATTGCGGTTGTCTTCTTCTCCCATTCTGGTGTGAGTGCATGAAGGATCTTGCGAACTCTTTCAACTTGGGTGTAGTCCTTTCCAAGAGATGCTAATGAATTGGTAATGTCGGTGAATCTTGTAACCATTTCGGATATGGTTTCATTCTCCTCCATTTTGAATAATTCAAACCTGTGGACAAGAACAGATATTTTAGATTCCTTAACTTTATTTGTGCCTTCGTGTATTACCTGAAGAGTATGCCATATTTGATGTGCAGAAGTGGCTGTTGACACACGGTTGAACTCTTCTTTGGTTAGGGCACAGAATAGGGCATTCATCGCTTTGGCGTCAAGGTTCGCATTCTTCTTTTGATCCTCACTCCAAGCATTGTAGTTGGTTGTTGGCTTGGTGTACGATGCTTCTACGATGTTCCAAAGTTCGTAGTTGAGCGATTGCAAGTAGATCTTCATTCTACACTTCCAATAGTTGTAGTTGGATCCGTCAAATAGCGGTGGACGTTGTGTAGAATGTCCTTCTTTGAATTGTGACGAAGGTAACTCTGTTGCCATCCTTGTTTGGTTGTTGACTTGAACCCGCTCTGATACCAATTGTTGGTCCCGAGATGATGTCAAATGCGGAACTATCTCTGTTGGCAATTATAAATCTAAAATACCCAAGTCAACACAAAACTAAAACAAGAAGGATTAACGTTAAGCAAATAAATAAACTTGCAAAAAGGAAAATAAATCTCAGAGAATAGACAAACGCAAACAAGAAAGATTTATCCTGTTTCGGTCCTTGTGACCTACATCCAGTCCCCAAGCCACCCGCTTGAGATTTTCCTTTATCCTTGATTTTGTACACCCAAAATCACAACCATGTACACCACTTGACAAATCCCCTTTGCCAAATGTGTACACCTTCTCTTCCACCAAGAGAACACACTTCACCTTATACAACTGCCTCTACACCAAGAAGCCACCCGTGTACAATACTTGCTTTGAGTATTACAACTTTCTTATAAGCCTTGGTATTGTGTATGAACGTGGATAAGGTCTAGTATAGGAGAAACTTCAGAGAACTTCACAAAGGAATTGAATATTGGTGAAGAACAGAAGTTGGAATCAGTTTTCAGGATAGGCAGAATTTTTTATTTTAGAAAACTGAAGATTTTTATTAGTATTTGGCCTTTGGTTTAACTACCCTTTATATAGCTGAAGACTAGGGTAAGTTAGGGTAGTTATAGATGCAATTCGAATGTTTGAAACGTTGGAAAACGTTGCACAAAAGACCAGATTGCAGAAACCGTCCAACAGTCAGAAACTGTCTATAGTCGACTTGCCTTTTGAGTTAGTCGACTATACAAGGTAAATTTCCTACTATTAGTCGACTATGTTTGGGTATTAGTCGACTAGGTCAAGATAAGCTCGAATGACAGGTTTCTGGATAAATGAATCAAGTCGACTGCAACTAACTTTCAAGTCGACTGGATCAGCTATTAGTCGACTAGGGGCCAAGGGTTAGTCGACTACAAATGCTATTAGTTGACTACATTTTACTGTCAAATCGACTAATGCAGAAACAGAGAGTTGGGTCTGTTTTGGACACAAGACTAGTCGACTATGGGGTTTGGGTTAGTCGACTACCATGTTGATTAGTCGACTATAAAGGCACTATAAGTCGACTAATGGACAATGATATGTGTGTGTACATCAAGGCTTTTTACATGCTATTTCATAATTACAAACCACATCATATCAACTCCCTTTGGGACATCTTGATCATGTAGAACTCTTGATTCTTCGTGTGTTAGAGCTCCAAATGACATGCTTCACAAAAGTCTTCATCAAAAAAGTTCCAACAAGTCCCTCTCTTGTTCCAGTAAGAACAACACACGCAAATGCACTAGCTTGCCGAGACCGCACCTCTACATCGAGCTCCCATAAGAACTCGAAACAACACGAACCCGCAAGTTCGCCTCCTCAAATACAAAAATGAACACTTTGGTGATCTCAATACTTTGATCACCTAAAAACACTCTCACAATAAGGATCCCTAGAGGATTGATATAGTAATAGATAGCTCAAGATTGTGTGAGACTAGGATAGATTTTTTGGTGAAAAACTCAAGAAATCACTTTTGAAAAATCACTCTTGAAAACTCTCCTTTTGATATGGAAGTTTTAGCTCTAAAATAATTAGAGAAAACTTCTACAATAGTTGGGAAAAACTAGCTTGAAAACCCACTTCAAATCTTGTTGAAAACAGTCAAAGGGAACCCCAATTTATAGGCTCCCTAATATGGCCGTTGGAGGCCAAATCAGCAGCTGACGCTGCTGTCGGTCGACCGCCCGGTCGACCGGCCAACGGTCGGATTTCTGACCATTGTGCCACCGGTCGACCGCCCGGTCGACCGAGGCCAGATCCAGAGAGCAGAGCTCTCTGGACGGTCGACCTCATGGTCGACCGGCCACCAGCCAATTTGGCCGTGCATGTTTTTTGCACGTCGGTCGACCGACTTCTGGCTCGGTCGACCAGTCGGTCAACTGCCGGAAGACCTAGTCAGACATTTTCAGTGATTAAAACTTGGTTTTATATTTTCTTATAAAATCCCATAAAATCACTAAAAATCTAAAAAAATGAGTTCTTTGAAATACTTTGAAGTACAAATATGTGTGATCAAAAATCAACACATATTACAAATTTTTTGAACCATTTTTGTAAAATAGAAATTTTGGCTTAAACAAAATTCTGTATTTTTAAAAAATAATCTCCAAATTGAAAACGATTTTTTCAAAACTTCTCCAAATACAAAAACAAGATATTTTAAATACTTTTGAAGCTTAGTGTGTATGGATATGATCCACTGTACATATGAGATAAAATATCTTATGTTTTTGACAATAAGCTCTAAAATAAGTTTTGATAAACACATGTATACTTTGAAGCTTAAAAAACTAAAATGTATTTTCTAAAACATATATAAATTTTGTGTGCTTGTATGAACTTGAGTAATCCACCAACTAATGTATCCTTTACATTTTATCTAAAAACAAATCTTAACACTTACAAAACATGACTCAAGTCTTCTTGAAAATCTTCTCTTAAAAATCTTCTTCTCCTTCTTGACTTGGTCTAAATCTTGATCCATGAGCTAGACTCCTCTTGAGTATTTGATGCAATCTTGATGCGCGAGCGCTTGAATCAATACGTGCTAGCTTCAAAACTTGACTTCGAATCCTTTGTTGAAGCTAAACACCTACTAAGATCTTAAACAAATATCTGAGACTAAATAAATACAAGTCATTAGTACTATAACTATATAAGTTAATCATCATCAAAACTAGAGCGATGGGTCTTTGAGCCAATACAAAGATCATAACTTTATTATAGATCAAACCCTAAAACATAGATTTAGTCTCCATGAAGATTCAAAGACATGAGAAAATTGAAATAATAAAGGCGAAAGCGTACTTTGATTCATGACTGAATTTCTTGAATTGTTGGGATAAAGATGGCCTCCAAAAGATCCGTATTCTTCTAGAGTTTCTCTCTGCTTGAAAGAATTTCAAAGAGAAGAAGATGGTACGTTTTTTTGGGGACCATGATCCCTCATATAATAACAAAGGTTATTCTTTTTTTCAATTTGGCCCTTCAACAAATTAGAAATTGCATAATTATCTCTACACATTAAATCCATGATAATTTAATACCCTTTAGTTCAATTATTAACTTAATTAAATCACAATTAATTTGGACTATTCTTTAAGATAGCCATATACATTAAATTCACATATGTGAACCCACACATGTTGAATTATTTCTAACATTTAATCCATCAAATTCTTTTCGACTTGAACGGTTTGAACTTTGAAACAAAAATCATCTCGTTTGATGAGGCAGTGGCTTGTGGGCTACAGACAAATCAGCCTAACCCCACTGAAGCACCAAGCAAGCCGCCTTACAAGGCTTGAATTAGGGCTACGAATTTTATTCAATTACCCAGTCCCGAACCGGGCCAGATCGGACTGACCAAAACTGATCTCAAATATTTATGAATAGAATATGAGTTGAAATTCTTACCGATAGAATTTTCGGGTCATATATACGGATCAAACAATACCAACCCCGATCCAGACCTGTACTTCACCCAAAACTATAATAGGCAAGGAATGGATTTAAAAGAAATGACCTCGATCCAAACCTGACCCTGAACTTATAAATAAGTAAAAATATAATTTCTAGATTTTATATTGAGTGTAAACTTATTTTCCACCTTTATAATTTTTAACACAAACACTTCAATTTTATTTATGTATATAAACAATATGTTTCAGCTCGTTAACATACTCCTTGGTCTTTGTGCATAATCATATTTATTTCTTGTAATACTCGATAAATAATTGTCCTAGAATCGAATCTGAGACGAACTCGATGAACAATGGGTAGGGTACAATTTTATTTTTTTGTAAACCGTACCCAAAAACACGATGGGCGGTAAGAACCTGACCCTAACCCAAACTCGACCCCAAACCGATGCCTCATGGATAGGTATTGGTCAAAATTTTAGACCCGATGTATATACATGTCTATATATAGATATAAATTGAACCATCCGATTACCAGCCCTAGGCTTGCGGTGTCAAGAAAGAACAAGGTATGGTTTCCCCGCCATGCAAAGACCATCATATCCTTTCATATACCATATAAAAGGAAGTTTATTCCAACCAAAAGAGATACGCTGCTCATTTATTACACATACTAGTATTTACTTCTGCATTTATTGTTTACACCTTGATATTTGACTTGATCGTCAGAGACTCGGAGTTTTTTTGGTCAGGATCCAAACTCAAACCCTAACGACCCTGTCTTACAGGTCATCTAAGACTTCTGAGGAGCCGCCCCACTGCCAACATCAAAACTTCAAAACCAAAGTAGGTCTCGGATCCGACCCAATGGGCCAAGACCTAGTTTCCCACACTTCACCATTGTGGAAGGGTTTAAAATTTTTATCTGTCACCATGTAGCAGTACAAGGTAAATGTGATTTACAAATCACATATTACATGCTAACACAAAATCAAGCATGAAATATATAAGCCAATGAGTCGTTGAAACAGTACCCATCACTCTAAGCTATTTTCCTAGGATGACACTTTGGGTTTCTCAACACAAATCGATACAGATAAAAATACAAAAGTAGACAAGATATAGATAACAAATAAGAACAATAGGCACAGATATATTCAGTTGGACACCATTTAAAAAAAAATAGCCAGAGGAAACAAGGAGAAAGGAAAAAAAAGGGAAGAAAAATAGTCAAACTATGGTAGCAAATGACGTAAGGCAAGACGTCAGCGTCTGGGTCGTGATGTGACTCTTCGTTTCCAGAGACAATGCAAGTCGGTTTTTAATTCAGTCTTTTTTTTTGAATATATAATTTGTTATTATATTATCTCTATAGTCATGCATGACGACTAAGTTTTTGAAACTTGAAACAGTCGGCAATAGAAAAATGACAATAGGCACAGATGATGCCAACTTCTCCCCACTACTGACACAAGTGCATGCATGAAAATTGAAACATGTAATTAAAATATGAATTTTGCTTTGTGATTTTTGTTTAATTTTCTTATATTTTATGTTTATTATTTTTCCATCTATCTCAAAATTAATTAAGGAATATTTTCTTTTTCTATTTCTCGATAATATCAGCTTTCGCAGGAAACTTTTATCTTTTATTTGAATGAGCAGAAAAATCATTGTTTTATTGAATACATTTATTGGAAAATACATTTATAGCACATTTATTTGAAATATAAAATTGTGCACGTGAGTTTTTTTTTTTTTAAATCATAGACAATATAATTGTATTCTCTGTAAATTTAATAAAGCAAAAAGTTTTTCTTTCTTTGTACCAAATAGCGGGTGCTTTCATCAAGTAAAGTATATTATATAATAACATTAAGTTGGGGCTGTTTCACAAAGACTTTTTACAGATAGCAAAGAGTAAAGATAATCTTGACCTACTTTTTCAAATTTTGATTGTTTTTATTAATCCAAGAAAGCAACATTCTAGCTCACCACAATCTTCACCATAAGGGCTTTTTTTGAGGGGAAAAAACCCTCCACAAATGTATAATTTCAAAAACTAACCTCTTCCCAAACTATTTCCAAAAATCGATCTCTGACATGTCACGTCGGGCTAGGCGATTCGCCTCCAGCATGGCGCCCGCACGGTGTCAGCATAATTTTTTCTGTGTATTTGGCTCGTCTGGGGTTCGTAACCCCGGACAAGCCAAATATTTTTTTTTCAATTTTTGTTCATCTGGGGTTGGCAACCCGTACGAACGTGCCTTGGCATTTCTTTTTTGGCCCAAGGTCGGCTCGTCTAAGGTTGCCAACTCCAGACGAACCAAATTTCTTTTTTTTTTTTTTTAATTTGGGCTTGTCCGGGGTTGGCAACCCTGGAAGAACCTCACTTGGGTTTTTTGCCCAAGTCAGTCTCGTCCGGGATTGGCAATCCCGAACAAGCCAAAATTTTAAAAACAATAATAAATTAAGCTCGTCCGAGGTATATCACAAATATTTAAACACTCAATATGATTCAATCTGTATACTATATCACAAATATCACAACTTGTATAAATCTCAAAATATTATAAAAATTTAAACAATTATTACACTTACACAACAATATCACAGTATCACAACCTGTATCACAAATTATCAGAATATTATATCGAATAACACAATTTCACAAATCATATTCAAAGGTCTCATGAATTCACATCATATCAAAATTTCACACATCAAATCCAAATATCTAAACATTTCTCTAAAATTCATATTATATCAAACTTTCACACCTCGTATCCAATTTCTCAAAATTTCTTTAAACTTATGAAAATATTCAAATACAAGTATTAAAAAAATATCACAAACACGATAATGCACAGGATAAATAGCCTCGTCCTCACCCATGCCCACATGCAGAGCCAGCCTGGGATGGTCTGGGCTCCTCCTCATCTCCTTTACGTCTAATGTGTCATCCATCGACGGGCTCGCCCTGCTCATCAATGGGCTGAGAAGGTCCTTGCTCGTCCTGCATCGGTGGATGTCGTTCACGTGGATATAAATGACGCGGGTCATCGGCACAGAGGCAGGGCATGCATATCGGTTTCTGCCAACCATCTCCTTGACAAAGTGGCCAGGCTCTGGAGTATCGAGATCCTTTGAGTCTCGTCTGTCAAAGCCTCATCTATCAGGTCCCTGTTGGCCCAAAGGCCTTCCACTCTAGTTTTGATGATGATTAACTCATGTAGTTATGTGTACTAATAATCTTGTGATTTTAAGTTTCAGATCATTAGTCAAGTTATTAGTTGGTGATTAGCTTCAACAAGATGATTTGGAAGCTACCCACATGGTGATTCAAGAGCCCGAGCGTCAAAGATCATATATAGCACTTGCTCGGTGGATCAAAGAGTTTTGGATCGAGTCGGCTTGGAGATTGCGCTCTACAAGAAGACTTAGGTATCCTAGTTTAGTTTTGTGTTTAGATCCAAATTGTAAAGATTAGAATAGTATGATATGCTCAAGTTCACAACACACACGTTTCATGTTTTGAATATTGGTTTTCGATTTTTCGGTTTTAGGTTTAACCGATCTTGGTTTTCATGAATAGATAGATCAAAACAAGTTTACATGGTTTAATGTATATTAGATTTGTTCTATATACATGCATGCTTAATTTCCTAGACAAACTTAGTTTTGACTTACCTATTTCATGTGTATTATGTTTTGGTATTTTCGTCAAAACATATTTTGGAATTAATGACAAAAACTATGATATGTATATGTTTCATGTATATTGGATTTCTATCCATATGCATCTTGTTTCAAAATATTTAAATATCATGTTTTTGTATTTGGATGAGCTTTAGACAAAATGTATTTTCTATTCAAGATCCAAGTTTTAGAAAATACAGTTTTTGGTTTTTGGCAAAATTTCTATAACACAAAAATAGTCCTTATTGATTGATATTTGAGCTAAACTTTTTACCACATGTTTATATATCTATGCAAAATGTAAAACTATTTTTGTGGATTTTTAGAGATTTAATGAGAATTTTTAAGATTAAAAATTCCAGGTTTTTGCTGCCAGAACAGTGTCTGCCAGGCTAGGTCGGTCGACCGGAACGGTTGTAACACCCCGTTCCCGGAATACGTACTTAGTTGCGTATTCAGATTTTTCGACCGTATTTTTTCGATTTGCTTCCTGTATTTGTTTTGTATTATGAATTGTTTATATGAACATTTTGTCTTGGATCCGGATTCTCGGACTCGGATTCAGCCTTAGTCTGAACCGAGGACCCGATCCTAGAGTATTGCTCGGTTTGGACATTCTGGTATTCCGATTTGACCGATTTCAGTTTTAAACATCGTTTTATAATATTTTGGATTTTCTATGATTTTCTGGAATTTTCCTGAATTAAGTTGAAAATCTTCAAAACCGGTGTCGACCAGTGCCGCTGACCGATTTCCGGATTTTTAATTTACAAACCGATTGGAATTTCTAGAGGGGCCTTTAGACATTATTTCTTAGAATTGCATTTCCTATCTAAATACTTTTTCTGAGGATTTTATGAATTTATGAAAATTCCACCGGTGTCGGTATCGACCGGTATCGCCGGAAGATTCCAGGATTTTTATTTTAAAAACTACATTATATTTTTCGAATCCAATTTCACCAAACATCTTAGAATAATATTTTCTATTTTTGAGAATTTTTCGGAAGGATTCTGGAACAGTCGATTTTCGCGATCATATTATAATATTATATTTTTTCTGTCTTTTCTCCTCTTTCTTTCCTTTCTTTTCTCCCAACAACCCAGCAGCCCACTCCCCTCCACGTGGGCCGCACCCCTCACCTACCCCTTTCCCATCAATCACCTCCCTCATTATCACCTCTTTTTCTTTTTCTATTTCTTTTTCTTTTCTTTCTTTTCTCTTCTCCTCATTTCTTTCTTTCTTCTTCATCTCCTCCAAGAGAGCCCAGCCGACCCCCAACTCTGGCCACCACCTCCGGTCACCTCGTCGCCGGCGAGGGCCCCATCTCCGTGGCCGAGCCTTCTCACCACCATCACCAACCCCCACCTCCATTTCCTTCCTCCACAAAACCACCACCAAACCCACCTTCTTCCTCTTCATCATTTTCTTCAAAATCAACCACCTCCACCACCATCTTCTCCACCCAAGCACCACCCCTACAACACCCAACTCCTCTTCCTCCTCCCATCTCCTCCAATTCATCCACCACCAACTCAAATCAACCCCCAAAATCACCAAACCCACCATCACCACAAAACCCAACCCATCTCCTCCTTCCCCTCTTCTCTTTGGGGTGGCCGGAGCCACCCCCGGTCTTGGGCGCCGCCGGCGGTGGCCGGCGGCCGCGGGCGCCCCGGGGGCCCACCTGGGCCCCTGTGCTTGGTCTGAGAGGGGGGCAAGCCCCCTCTCTTTCTCTCTGTTGTGGGGGGGGCAACAGCCCCCCCTGTTTTCCTTGCTGGAGGGGGGCAACAGCCCCCTCCTTTGCTCAGTTGAGGGGGCAGCGCCCCCTCCTTCTCTGCCGGTGGCCGGCGCCTCCCGGCGCCGCCACTTGACCGGCGGCCAGGCCGAGCGCCCCAAGGGGGGCGCTGTGTGCGGGAGCCAGGGGGCAAAGCCCCCTTCTCTCTCTTCTTTTCTCCCTGGTTCCTTCTCTCTCTCTCTCTCCCTGAATCCTTCTCTCTCTCTCTCCTGGGATCTCTCTCTCTCTCTCTCTTGGATCTCTCTTTCTCACCTGTACTCACTCTCTCTTTCTCTCATGATTCTCTCTCTCTCCTGACTTTCTCTCTCCCCTGATTAACTCTCTCTCCTTAACTCCCGGTCTCTCTCTGTTGTGTTCACTGACGCGGATCTCACCCCCGCGTGCAGGCGACCTCTTTCAACGCGGCCTTCGCGTTATTGTCTCGTCACGACGCGGAGCTAATAACCGCGTCTGTGATCTCCTCGTGCTAACGCGACGCGGACCCCACGACCGCGTCCGCGTTCTCCTCGCATCCTGATTTGAGCGCGGGTCTTGAACCCCGCGTTTGTGGCTCCCACGCAACGCGACCCCCGCGTCTGTGATTCCTGCGTTTGCTAATCCCGCGATGCGACTCCCGCGTCTGCGACCCTCGCGTCTCACTGTCAAACCGCGTCTCCCTGTGTCTCTTTCTCTCTCTAGGTTTCTCCCTCTTTCTCTCTCCTCTTCACCTTCTCTCTCCAACATTTATATATATTATATTTATGGCGCGTGCGCAAGTTCCATGGATTCCAGACTTTTCGGCTTTCCGGTGATTTAGGCGAGTGTTCTCGCTCTCGCCTCCATTTGGGTTTCCCCGCTTTGTCGGGTCGATATGTGTTTCATTCCATGCTTACCTGTATTTGGTATTGGACTAGGTCCCTGTAATTGTGTATGGCCGAGTGCCAATGTCTGGACATGTATTGCTCTGTGACGAATGCTTGTATTATTCTTGTTTGTGTGGTACTAACATTGCAGGTACTCTTGTACCGACTCCGGGTTATGCTCACTCCTAGGCTGGCTACCCAATGGTTTAAAGCCGCACCCTTATTGGTTTCGTGGTAGCTACTAAGAGTGCTCCTAAACCCCGAGCGTACTTTAGCCTCCGGGCTTCCGCCCACTTCCTCGGAAGAGGAGTGCGCTTAGACCAACAGGTCTTCTTACTCCGCCTGGTAGGCACGCTTAGCGCTCAGCGCTTTAACGCTAGATTCGTCTAGGCGAGATGCTGCCGGACTTTCCACTCGCACTTTAGCCGAGTCGTCCCGGTAACCTCGCTAAGCGCTCTAGTGTTAAACACTGATTGCTGTCCATACTTCCAGCTTGCTTAGCTCCGCAACTACTTTACTACTTGCCATGCTATATGTGATAATCGATACCAGTTCTTACCGTGCTATGCCTGACACAGGATACCTGAGACCAACCCCTGGCATACTACTACTTGACACTGACTCATGTTATACCACCTGTTCCCGGTTAATCCTGAATGGAACTAAGTGCCACATCACACACGTGGTGGGGGCCACCTCTAGAATCCATTCCCCTCAGAACAAAGTGCCACATGGAACAAAGTGCCACACCACACATATGGTGGGGGCCACCTCTTGAATCTGTGGGGGCCACCTCTTGAATCTGTAGGGCCATCTCCTGCCTGTACCTGACCTGTTATCCTGAATTCTATACAGTGACCTGAACTCCTGAACTCCTGATCATGTCCTGCTCCTGTTATTCCCGTGAATTGATACTTGCTTGATAAATTATAATAATACAACTTGCACCTGGTTTGGGGGAAACTGATGGGCCCTGATTAATCATGTTTATGATGGTCTTATCGAGCCGCGCGTGGCCAAATACTTGGGGATCTCCTGGCGGCCACCAGGGATTCCGTGGGGTGTGCTGGCACCCCTACTCCTGATTATTCCTGCCGGGTATGCACACGCCCTAGGCCTATTTCTATGGGATCTGCGATACTCTATTCCTGTTCGGGCGACCATAAGTCCCGGTACCTAGCGGTACGTTCCGGCTCAGCACCGGATACTCCTGAACCGTTGTCCCGGGCATGTACGGGACCCATCCGAAACATGATTCATCGAACTCTATCAGTTTCCAAATAACTGGCTATATAAGTTGTGAGTGGAAGTATGTGGAATGGGACACATACTGAAGCTTGGAACTTAGGCGGCCCCAATAATAATAATAATAAGCTATGTGAATCTGTTGTGTTGTTTTGTACCTCGGATTGTATGCGCTTGGATTACGGTGACATGAGATAAAGGTATATAGATGAGGGTTTCCTTGTTTGGATTATTCCTTCGAGGTACTAGTCTCATGGAGCCTAACCTAAGTGTTTACGATCGGTTTTGCTCGGTTTTATCGTTTTATCGGTTTTTATCGGTTTTATGTTAGTTTAGGAGATATCTAGTGGTGCCTGATATGATTCCTGTTATGACTCTGGTTATCCCTGTTATGATTCCAGCTATGTATTCCTGTTGTGACTCCCATTATGCCTGCTATGCACTCCTGTTATGACCGTTGTGTGAATTGCCACAAATGCTTTCATCGGGTTTTATAACAGAATTCCAGTTTTATGATTATCATGCTATACCTGTTCACACCTGTTTATACATGCTCTTGTTCACGACACGGTTTTCAATGCATAACTATGATTCGGTTTTATCGATACACATGTGCTTATCCTTGCTCGCCACTTGGCTTTTGCATCACCACTCGCCTGGGGAGTTTCATCTGACTCCCCTGGATCCTGATGTCCAGGTCTTGGAGCTTGGAGCGTGTGGATTTTCCCAGTTGCTGATCAGAGTGGCGCAGCGGTAGCGTGGATCTCCAGTAGACCGTTCGGAGCACTATCCTTCTAGGCCCCTGTGTGCCTCCCGAGTTTTCCTTTTGTAAACTTTTTTTACTGTTCACCCTTGTACATCTCTTTGTATTCTCGCAATTGCGCCTATCAGTGATGTAATATTCTTGTAATATTTGTCACCTCTGGTGATAACTTTGTAATTGTACTTATGTATGTTGGAATGTATAATGCACCGCTTGCTTCCGTACTCTGATTCTTGCCTGTACTGATGCTTAGCGTATATACGTGAGGGTATTTCTGACCTGCGTATATACGTTGCAGTAACGTCTCCGTACCCGCAGGATCGGGGCGTTACAGGGTGGTATCAGAGCTTAGGCTCTACATCCTCAGTACGTCCAGACGGCAAATTAATGGTAAAGAAATTTGCAACTGGAATGCATGAGTCCTGGTTATACACTCCAACTACAAGTACAGAGTTATCTATTTTCTTGATCATCTTTCCTTTGATTCCTAATCCCTCCTATCTTCCCCCTGTTTTGGTTTTTTGTAGCCTTTATATCAACTTAAGATATGAATAGACTAGAGAGGTAGCGGCTGGCTCTGACTATTGTTCAGTCTACGTGAGGGCCCTACCTATAGTGCTTCATATCTTAATTGGTATAAATTCCGCCTTGTCCCCTTTGTGTTCAATTTGCCCCTTATCGAAATTGCGAGGACGCAATTTTTGTAAGGTGGGTGGATTGTAACACTCCGTTCCCGGAATACGTACTTAGTTGCGTATTCAGATTTTTCGACCGTATTTTTCGATTTGCTTCCTGTATTTGTTTTGTATTATGAATTGTTTATATGAACATTTTGTCTTGGATCCGGATTCTCGGACTCGGATTCAGCCTTAGTCTGAACCGAGGACCCGATCCTAGAGTATTGCTCGGTTTGGACATTCTGGTATTCCGATTTGACCGATTTCAGTTTTAAACATCATTTTCTAATATTTTGGATTTTCTATGATTTTCTGGAATTTTCCTGAATTAAGTTGAAAATCTTCAAAACCGGTGTCGACCAGTGCCGCTGACCGATTTCCGGATTTTTAATTTACAAACCGATTGAAATTTCTAGAGGGGCCTTTAGACATTATTTCTTAGAATTGCATTTACTATCTAAATACTTTTTCTGAGGATTTTATGAATTTATGAAAATTCCACCGGTGTCGGTATCGACCGGTATCGCCGGAAGATTCCAGGATTTTTATTTTAAAACTACATTATATTTTTCGAATCCAATTTCACCAAACATCTTAGAATAATATTTTCTATTTTTGAGAATTTTTCGGAAGGAATCTGGAACAGTCGATTTTCGCGATCATATTATAATATTATATTTTTTCTGTCTTTTCTCCTCTTTCTTTCCTTTCTTTTCTCCCAACAACCCAGCAGCCCACTCCCCTCCACGTGGGCCGCACCCCTCACCTACCCCTTTCCCATCATCACCTCCCTCATTATCACCTCTTTTTCTTTTTCTATTTCTTTTTCTTTTCTTTCTTTTCTCTTCTCCTCATTTCTTTCTTTCTTCTTCATCTCCTCCAAGAGAGCCCAGCTGACCCCCAACTCTGGCCACCACCTCCGGTCACCTCGTCGCCGGCGAGGGCCCCATCTCCGGTGGCCGAGCCTTCTCACCACCATCACCAACCACCACCTCCATTTCCTTCCTCCACAAAACCACCACCAAACCCACCTTCTTCCTCTTCATCATCTTCTTCAAAATCAACCACCTCCACCACCATCTTCTCCACCCAAGCACCACCCCTACAACACCCAACTCCTCTTCCTCCTCCCATCTCCTCCAATTCATCCACCACCAACTCAAATCAACCCCCAAAATCACCAAACCCACCATCACCACAAAACCCAACCCATCTCCTCCTTCCCCTCTTCTCTTTGGGGTGGCCGGAGCCACCCCCGGTCTTGGGCGCCGCCGGCGGTGGCCGGCGGCCGCGGGCGCCCCGGGGGCCCACCTGGGCCCCTGTGCTTGGTCTGAGAGGGGGGCAAGCCCCCTCTCTTTCTCTCTGTTGTGGGGGGGGGGCAACAGCCCCCCCTGTTTTCCTTGCTGGAGGGGGGCAACAGCCCCCTCCTTTGCTCAGTTGAGGGGGCAGCGCCCCCTCCTTCTCTGCCGGTGGCCGGCGCCGCCCGGCGCCGCCACTTGGCCGGCGGCCAGGCCGAGCGCCCCAAGGGGGGCGCTGTGTGCGGGAGCCAGGGGGGCAAAGCCCCCTTCTCTCTCTTCTTTTCTCCCTGGTTCCTTCTCTCTCTCTCTCTCCCTGAATCCTTCTTTCTCTCTCTCTCCTGGGATCTCTCTCTCTCTCTCTTGGATCTCTCTCTCTCACCTGTACTCACTCTCTCTCTCATGATTCTCTCTCTCCTGACTTTCTCTCTCCCCTGATTAACTCTCTCTCCTTAACTCCCGGTCTCTCTCTGTTGTGTTCACTGACGCGGTCTCACCCCCGCGTGCAGGCGACCTCTTTCAACGCGGCCTTCGCGTTATTGTCTCGTCACGACGCGGAGCTAATAACCGCGTCTGTGATCTCCTCGTGCTAACGCGACGTGGACCCCACGACCGCGTCCGCGTTCTCCTCGCATCCTGATTTGAGCGCGGGTCTCGAACCCCGCGTTTGTGGCTCCCACGCAACGCGACCCCCGCGTCTGTGATTCCTGCGTTTGCTAATCCCGCGACGCGACTCCCGCGTCTGCGACCCTCGCGTCTCACTGTCAAACCGCGTCTCCCTGTGTCTCTTTCTCTCTCTAGGTTTCTTCCTCTTTCTCTCTCCTCTTCACCTTCTCTCTCCAACATTTATATATAATATATTTATGGCGCGTGCGCAAGTTCCATGGATTCCAGACTTTTCGGCTTTCCGGTGATTTAGGCGAGTGTTCTCGCTCTCGCCTCCATTTGGGTTTCCCCGCTTTGTCGGGTCGATATGTGTTTCATTCCATGCTTACCTGTATTTGGTATTGGACTGGGTCCCTGTAATTGTGTATGGCCGAGTGCCAATGTCTGGACATGTATTGCTCTGTGACGAATGCTTGTATTATTCTTGTTTGTGTGGTACTAACATTGCAGGTACTCTTGTACCGACTCCGGGTTATGCTCACTCCTAGGCTGGCTACCCAATGGTTTAAAGCCGCACCCTTAGTGGTTTCGTGGTAGCTACTAAGAGTGCTCCTAAACCCCGAGCGTACTTTAGCCTCCGGGCTTCCGCCCACTTCCTCGGAAGAGGAGTGCGCTTAGACCAACAGGTCTTCTTACTCCGCCTGGTAGGCACGCTTAGCGCTCAGCGCTTTAACGCTAGATTCGTCTAGGCGAGATGCTGCCGGACTTTCCACTCGCACTTTAGCCGAGTCGTCCCGGTAACCTCGCTAAGCGCTCTAGTGTTAAACACTGATTGCTGTCCATACTTCCAGCTTGCTTAGCTCCGCAACTACTTTACTACTTGCCATGCTATATGTGATAATCGATACCAGTTCTTACCGTGCTATGCCTGACACAGGATACCTGAGACCAACCCCTGGCATACTACTACTTGACACTGACTCATGTTATACCACCTGTTCCCGGTTAATCCTGAATGGAACTAAGTGCCACATCACACACGTGGTGGGGGCCACCTCTAGAATCCATTCCCCTCAGAACAAAGTGCCACATGGAACAAAGTGCCACACCACACATATGGTGGGGGCCACCTCTTGAATCTGTGGGGGCCACCTCTTGAATCTGTAGGGCCATCTCCTGCCTGTACCTGACCTGTTATCCTGAATTCTATACAGTGACCTGAACTCCTGAACTCCTGATCATGTCCTGCTCCTGTTATTCCCGTGAATTGATACTTGCTTGATAAATTATAATAATACAACTTGCACCTGGTTTGGGGGAAACTGATGGGCCCTGATTAATCATGTTTATGGTGGTCTTATCGAGCCGCGCGTGGCCAAATACTTGGGGATCTCCTGGCGGCCACCAGGGATTCCGTGGGGTGTGCTGGCACCCCTACTCCTGATTATTCCTGCCGGGTATGCACACGCCCTAGGCCTATTTCTATGGGATCTGCGATACTCTATTCCTGTTCGGGCGACCATAAGTCCCGGTACCTAGCGGTACGTTCCGGCTCAGCACCGGATACTCCTGAACCGTTGTCCCGGGCATGTATGGGACCCATCCGAAACATGATTCATCGAACTCTATCAGTTTCCAAATAACTGGCTATATAAGTTGTGAGTGAAAGTATGTGGAATGGGACACATACTGAAGCTTGGAACTTAGGCGGCCCCAATAATAATAATAATAAGCTATGTGAATCTGTTGTGTTGTTTTGTACCTCGGATTGTATGCGCTTGGATTACGGTGACATGAGATAAAGGTATATAGATGAGGGTTTTCTTGTTTGGATTATTCCTTCGAGGTACTAGTCTCATGGAGCCTAACCTAAGTGTTTACGATCGGTTTTGCTCGGTTTTATCGGTTTTATCGGTTTTTATCGGTTTTATGTTAGTTTAGGAGATATCTAGTGGTGCTTGATATGATTCCTGTTATGACTCTGGTTATCCCTGTTATGATTCCAGCTATGTATTCCTGTTGTGACTCCCATTATGCCTGCTATGCACTCCTGTTATGACCGTTGTGTGAATTGCCACAAATGCTTTCATCGGGTTTTATAACAGAATTCCAGTTTTATGATTATCATGCTATACCTGTTCACACCTGTTTATACATGCTCTTGTTCACGACACGGTTTTCAATGCATAACTATGATTCGGTTTTATCGATACACATGTGCTTATCCTTGCTCGCCACTTGGCTTTTGCATCACCACTCGCCTGGAGAGTTTCATCTGACTCCCCTGGATCCTCATGTCCAGGTCTTGGAGCTTGGAGCGTGTGGATTTTCCCAGTTGCTGATCAGAGTGACGCAGCGGTAGCGTGGATCTCCAGCAGACCGTTCGGAGCACTATCCTTCTAGGCCCCTGTGTGCCTCCCGAGTTTTCCTTTTGTAAACTTTTTTTACTGTTCACCCTTGTACATCTCTTTGTATTCTCGCAATTGCGCCTATCAGTGATGTAATATTCTTGTAATATTTGTCACCTCTGGTGATAACTTTGTAATTGTACTTATGTATGTTGGAATGTATAATGCACCACTTGCTTCCGTACTCTGATTCTTGCCTGTACTGATGCTTAGCGTATATACGTGAGGGTATTTCTGACCTGCGTATATACGTTGCAGTAACGTCTCCGTACCCGCAGGATCGGGGCGTTACAACGGTCGACCGCACCATGTAGCCGGTCGACCGTATGGGTCGACCGACGTGCACAGAAACGTGCACGCTGGCTACACTTGTAGCCGTCGACCGTGCCGGTCGACCGACTGAGAGCAGTTGCTCTCTGTTTGTTTGGGTCGACCGGGGCGGTCGACCGTTAGCTGGCAACGATCAAAATTTGACCGTTGCGCGGTCGACCGGCAGGGTTATCTTGGCAAAAACTGCTGCCAACGGCTAGTTTCCAGTTTTGCCTATAAATACCCCATTTGCAATAGTTTTTCTCTAAGATTTTTTGTGCGAATTTTTCATACTCTCTGGTGTTTTTGCTGCAATCAAAATAGGTTTTTGGATTCAAATTGAACAATCTTTTTGGTGTTTTCATTAGGGTTTGAAAAATCAAAGAAAAGGGTTTTGGGAAAAGGTTTTGAATTGAACTTCTCTATCTTGGTTTCATTTATTTCCCAAAGATTTTCTTTGAGTTGCTGGTTTCAAATCCCTTGGTTTTCTCCACACTTGAGCTAAAATCTACTATCTTCTCTGTAGGATTTTGTGTGGGAAAAAGAGATTGTTTTGTGGTTGTTGTTTTAAACCACTAAGTTGTAAACCCTATTTAGCTTGGCTTTGTGCCTTTCCCTCATTATGTTGAGGAAGTTTTGCTATTGGGTTGTATCCCTCAAGGTTGTGAGGTGATCATTGTATTGGGTTGAGTTTGCCTCTAGGAGGTAGTTGTTGTTGGCTTGGAGTTTGCCTCAAGAGGAGGTTGTGGTTTGTAAGGAGAGGAGTTGGGTACTCCTTGTATTGTGATTGACCCAAATCCTCGGTGGAGGTTCCCTTTGTGGGAGTCCTTTGTGGACAAGCTAGTGGACTTAAAATCCTTCTGGGTGAAGGCGGGGATGTAGAGCTGGGTGCTCGAACCTCGATAACATATCTTGTTGTTTGCGCTTGATCCATTGGCTCTCTCTCTCTCTCTCTTTTCTTTGTGCCTTGCAACTATTCATATTGTGCATCCATATTGCTTGGCTTGGTTGTGTGTGAATCATTTGTTGATCACACTTGAGTGTAAATTGTAATTAGTTTTTAAATTCCGCATTAAGTTCACAAGATTAGCATTGTCACCTATTCACCCCCCCTCTAGGTGACTTTTCAGTCCCCACATGGATAAATCCATCAGTGCATCCTAAATTTAAAATAATCATATCAATAAATCACAAATTGATATAGGATTGTGTTGAAATATTACCAACTCTCGCTCATGTACAATAGTAGGTTGGTCATCATCTGACGCATCGACTTGCTGAATAATCCAACGTCGAGTAATCCCCAATAGCAGCTCATGTAGTCTGAGGGTAGTGTAAAGATATCTCTGACTCTAAAGCTCAATAGGTCCCCATCGACTAATGTAAGTGCTAAGTTCCTAACTCAAGTCACACTGGCATTTGCTTGCACGTTCTATCTGGGTCACCTGCTCGACATTATCAGGGATGTATTGTGTGAGCCTGAACTGATAGAGGACTCAATTCGAAAGATGCATCTCCACAATCTTGAAACAGATTAGTGAAGTCCGAGCCCGCCATGTCTGAGAGCCTTCTCTACAGAACAGCGGTAAAATCTATAGTGTATCAGCAATGTATGGCTCCCAGATCATTGTCTGACGGTCCTTCGCATCTAAATCGTTTCTGCGGAATTGCAGCAGCCGTTGTGGATTCTTGTCCCAAGTTCTTTCGACATTCCACCTGCACCAACCATACAATTAGAACCAAATATCAAATATCTACATTTACTTAAATTGAGTATTGTAATGCCCCAACCCCACGGGTACGGAGATGCTACTGTGACGTATATATGTAGAAATACCATCACATATATATATTAAACATCAGTACAGGTAAGAATCAGAGTACGAAATTATGTAGTGTATTATACATTCCAAGATAAGAGGGTACAATTACAAAGTTATCACGAGATGTGATATAATATTACAAGTATATTACATCACCTGAAGGTGCAAAAGTATGATTTAAAGTATGAACAGGACAAAAGGATGCTCATGAGCTAAAGGGAACCCTGCGAGCCGGTCAGGAAAGTCTGGAACGGGAGGAGCTACAGCTGGTCGACTTGCTCCACGAGGTAAGCTTGATCTTCGATGGACTTCAGTACAAGCTCCAAGATCTGGACATGCAAGTTTAGGGGAATCAGAAAGCTACCCATCGAGTGATAAAAATGAAGCCCAGTGGTGTGCATAAGCAAACACACGTGTATAGATAAAACTGACTTAAAAAAGCATATATTGAAAACTGTATCGTGAACAGTCACACAAGCATACAGATATGGGCAAAACCAGTTGCACCTACTCTGATTACAGATTCATAAGATTAGTACGTCGAGGGGATAATCCAAACAAGAAAACTCTCATATATATACCTTAAACCTTATGTCACCATAATCTGAGTATATACAACCTGACTTGCCAACATCATAAAAATCGATAAAATCCATAAAAACACAACAATTCAATATATTACTATTCTTATTATTTATTATTATTACTCGTCCTACCCATATGTCTGGGTATGTGTACTAGAATCTCAGCACACATACATCCACATATGAGTAAGTCAAGATTGTTATTAGAAACCGACGGGGGTATCAGTGAATAATATTTACAATGGATCCAGTGCATACCTGGGCCAACGGCTCAGGAAATTTCGGTGCTAAGTCGAAACCTACCACGAGGCGTATGAAGGGGAAGGGTCCTATTTATATGCCCTTGGAAGAAAGTAGAGTAATCGGGGTGCCAGCACACCCCGCGAAACACCTAGAGGCTCACAGGTAGAACCGAATATCTTAGTTTCGTAACATACCTAATACTAGTGTAAACATGAACATATGTTGATATCCATCATTTTCCCCCTCCCTGATGAAAGTTATCTTTTTTATATAGATTATTATGTAATTATCAATTTACGGGAAGAGCAGGAGCATGACAGGTACATGAGTACGGGAGTACATGAGTATAACATGATAACAGTTGTGAAGTTCTCCTAATGTGACGATCATGAGTAAAGTGATAACATGGAAGGTGTCAGGTGATAACATGTCAGGTGATATATTATCGTGCGATAAAATACATGAAAATAGTACAGGTACGGGGGATCAATATGAATACCGAAAAATAATACAGTTCTTGAAAAACGGTTTAAGTAAGGATTTAAAACCCTACACAACCATCAAGAAAGGAAAAGTAGATAATTTATTTAATTATTCAGGCGGGGATGGTTAAGCTGGAGCAAAGCTAGACCGTGTCGGCATCATGTCGGGCACATGACAGAGCTCGGCTCCTGCCGAAGTTATCGTGCAGCTTTAAACGCTAGAGCACTCGGCGAGGCTATCACTCGCGGCGAAGCGACGTATGAACATCCAGCTAACGCTCAAGGCGAAGTCACACTCGCGACGAAACTAAACGCACATGGTGAAGTGGCGCATGAATGCTCTACTAACACATGATGAAGCCACGCACGCGGCAAAGCGACGTATGAATGCCCGGCCAAGCATGCGATGAAGCACGCTCAAACAAGTTAGCTATAAAGCGCTGAGCTCTATGCTCGCCTCTGAGCAGAGCTATCTAGAACCCCGAAGGTTAAGCCCGAAGGCTGAATAGTGGAACCGCAGAGCAATTAAGCTCGGAGGCTGAGCAAGGTGGGAGCATAGCTAAGCCATGCCTGACGAGGCTACACAATCAAGCTCGGCTCACAGCATACGGCGGAGCTAGGCTCCTAGTGAAACTAACAAAACCCAAGGGTTTAAGCCCGGAGGCTGAGTCTGAAGCTGAAGTCAAGTTAGCGAGCAGTGATAGACGCTAACGCACACGCGGTGAAGCCAGTCACACATGATGAAGCGGTGTATGAACACTCTACTAACACCACGACATTGCTACACTCGGGCGAGTTTTGTGGTAAAATGCTGAGCTCTAAGCTCGCCTACCAGGTGAAGCAAAAAAATCGCAGAGTGGTTATATCCAGAGGCTGAGCCCAAAGGCTAACGACCACAAAGGGTCGGCCAAATACAGTAATAGAGCAGTATTACATGCAATATAGGTGTATAGGTATTAAACTACACTATTAAAAACATTTGATACAGAGATACAAATACCATTCAAGTACAAAATACAATACAAGCTAAAATACAATATAAGCTCAACAACGTGAGGGAAAATACTCTCCTAGGACACGGAATCTGACGAATACCTCGCGAATTTCGAGAACAACGCTTAAATGTGTTCAAATACTAAAATAGGGTGAGGAGAGAGAGAATAGAGAGAAATGAAGAGGGGGAAGGCCACGGCCTTAGGGGGCAGCCTAGGGTGGCGCCGGCCTTGGGGTAGCAGGGGATGCGCCAGCCACGGGAGGAGGAGAGGGGAGATAATGGTGTTGTTAATGGTTATGGTGATGGTAGATTTTGGTGGTGATGGTTGTAGGTGAAGTGGTGGTGATGGATTTTGTGATGGAGGAGGAGGTGGAGTTGTAGGTGGTGAAAGTGGCAGAGATAGAGGATGTTGGAGGTAGTTTTGGTGGATGAAATGAAGGAGGTGGTGGAAATGGTAGTTGTGATGATTTAAGAGAAGGTGGAGATAGAGATGGTGATGATGCTGTGACTTTGGGGTGGTGATTGTGGAGGCGGGAGTGGTAGATTTTGTAGGTGGTGGTGGTTTTAGTGGTGATAATGAAGAAGATGGTGGTGATTTTGGAGGTGATGGCTGTTGTAGAGTAGGAGTAGTAGTAGGTGGTGGAGGTGGTAGATGTTGTGGTTTGTTGAAGAAGTTGGAGGAGATGGTGGTGGTTATGGTGGATTTTTTGGTGGAGGAGATGGAGGTTTTAATGGAGGTTGAAGGAGAGAGGGGAGATATTTGTGGGTGAGAGAGAGAAGACGATGGGGTGGCCGGTTTTGGAAGTGGGGAGAGAGAGTAAATAGAGGTGGAAGTAGAGGAGAGAGAGTTAGTGGAGGAGTGTGTAGAATAGAGTGGAAGATTGTGGAAGTTGGTGGAATATGGTGGAAGGAAAAATAAAAGAAAGGAAAGGAAAGAAAAGAAAAAGGAAAAGAAAAAAAGGGAAAATAAAAAGTGGAGGAAAGGGGGAAAAAAGGAAAAGAAAAAGAAAAATAAGCATGGAAAACCTCCGGGCTAGGTTATACACTCGAAATAATACCGAAAATTACCAGAAAACAAAAAATCGGGACATATATATTCTGGAGATGGAGTGTTAGAAGTATACTAAATTTATCTGTATCCAAGTGGCAGCTGACCACCCAGCTAGATACTATGTCTGAGGGTGGGTCGACTAACTGTATCTGTATCCAAGTGGCAGCTGACCACCCAGCTAGATACTATGTCTGAGGGTGGGTCGACTAACTGACAGCCTCTCCCAAGACCATAACTGAGAAACAAAATGAGCACGTGTTAACTCACTAGTATGTATGTATGTGTGTGTGTGTGTGTGTGTGTGTGTGTGTGTGTGTGTGTGTGTATGTATTATCAGAATAGAAGTATAAATAACGTATTTTACATGGATTACCTGCAGGAGTGTGTTGTGTCCCATGAGCTGTGTAATCTGCATTGTCGCAACTTTGTACAGCTCCATGTACAAAAAGCGAGCACAACACTATCCCAGGATATGGCACCACATTCATCGAAGTCTCCAAGAGTGGTAACCATCTGACATGTACCCTGTTTGTGGAGTAGTTCGAGAACATGGTAGTGTCGAGCATATTGAGGATGTAACCACGTGCATGCTGCTGGGCCTACATATCTTTCACTAGATCATCAGTGAACTATTGCGGAGCTACGTCAGCTTCAATGCTTCAACCCTCAGAGCCTCATATGGGGGGCGCAACACCAAATAGTCTATCGCACTTCTCGGCCCATCCCCATCATTTAACCTTGTAATTGTTGGACCGTCTACCTAAGGCCGAGAAGCATCATCACATCCTGCAGTGTAATTGTCATTCCCCCACTCAGAGATGAAATGTGGATGTCTCGGGTTCCACATGTCTATCAAAGTCGTCAGCAAGGGCCAATCCAGCCTCACCCACCTCAACTGGAAATGCGTGAAAAACCTGCCCGATTGACTTACTCAATGACACGAGCATCCATCAGAACCCATTAGTCACGTGATCGTGAGTGAGATTTGTTGAGTCAATCTGAGGCGTTAGTGTTAAATTTATCTCAAGTGGAATGACATTTTTTGAGTCAACATGCAGCGCTTGAACTGAAGACATGCATTATGTATGAAAACACAGATGATGTCGACATATTGTGACACATATTCTCTCCTTGCGTCAAATTTGACAGGACTGTCCAAATAGTAATGCCATTCACACACTTAGTAGATGAGAAATGTAAACATTAGAATAAAATTAACGATTACTTACATATTATGCACCGGGGACATAAAGCATGTTGATTCATTGTCCAAATCGAGCATATATGTGAATTCTCCATGCATTTGGTGGATCACACTATCTTTCTCCACATTTATCTCTATTGAATTCGCACCTGGGTGTAATTCAAGTATTGTTCGTGAGTCATCATCATCTGACATTGGCACGACTATGAAACATCCTTGTGTTATTGGCTAGCTGCATGTCAACTGAATTTGATACTCCTCGGAATTAATTTTGATGATTAGATAGATTTTCTTCTCCAATTCACGCCTTGTGATTAATTTTCTAATCATCACGAATTTTACTACCCCAATAATATATTTTGGTTTATTATCCATATCTATTGTTAGTGTACCGTTAAACTAACAAATGAGAGGTATTCTGACATTAGATATTGTAGAAGTTGTACATAATTTAATGGACGGAAAAAATTTATCATAGTGTTCTATAATTTTCACAAAACTAAAATAATTGTGTCGCGAAATTTTCTACAATTTCCACAAATTCTCACAAAATTAAAATAAATTATATACATAAGTAGCACGCGCCTAGGGCACAACACAACACGACCTAGATGACGACACGACACGGCCTAGCCGGCGGCACGACCTAGGGCATTGCTAGCGACACGACACTGCATGACTGACCACTCATCCAGAGCAGTGGAACGACCGGCGACTCATCCAGAGCAGCGGCACGACTGGCGGCACAGTGGCCCCGGCGGCGCTCGGAGAGGGAGAGGCATTACCAAGAGCAGGGTCGAGTGCTAGAGGAGACTAAGAGAGGGAGGCTATGGCTGGGATCAAGGGAAAGTGAGTGGGGGTGGGGGGCCATTTATAGACGTGGGATCCACTAGTCCTACATCTATGAAGCCCAGGAGACTTCACTTGCTGCAATTGGTCGTGTGAACCAAAAACCTATTAGTACATACTAGGAAATTGCTTTCTATAGTTTTTAGGAGAAATAAATTTCCTAGATTTTCATCTTATTTTTCATATTCTTTAAAAGATTACTTAAGAAACTATCATGAAAGGTGATTTTGTCGTTAAAAAAACTTGTGATGGTTGATAATGTAATATATGCTAGTTTTTTGAAAAGCTTATGATTGTTTTTTGAAGAAAAAAAGTTCATGGTAGTTTGTAGGGTAACTATAAAAGTGTATAACAGTTTCTTGAAAATGTACCCTAAAAAGTAGCTAAATTTGCCTTTTAATTTGAGAAATTTGTTTGATTAAGATGAGGTGTTTAATTCTAAACTGAAATAGAACGCTTCAAAGTGGGATAAGAGCATAAGATCATAATATTATTTGGATGGAAATAAGTGTTATACTCTATTAAAGTACATGCTACTTCAACAAGGATAATATATATTCGAACATGTCTCGTAGGTCGAGCACCATTTTTATGGGTCGAAATTTGAGCTTTTATATGATGATATTTTTTTTTTAAATTCACTTTTTAATAAATGCCCAATAAGAATTGAATGGATTACTCTGATATCAAACAAAAGTTCATGCTATTGCACTAAAAAATCAGGATTGTGGTATGGATTAAGAGGTAGTATATTTATATACTAACGTACTCAAAATATTTTAAAGTTGAGATATTTAGATGACTTATTGGAAGAGTTGTTCGCCCTTATTTCAGGCCCTCTTTAAAATCTATACAATCATTGACGAAAGAAATGTTTTCCCATGAGTATACTTGTAAGTAAAAAAGAAAATTGCAAGAAAAAGCTCTCTTAGTAGAAATATTTTATTGATTTATAGATACATGGAATCACTTTTTTATAATAACCTCTTCGGACTGTTTGGAGCTAAAATGAGAAAGTACAATATATCTTATATAGATGAAAGACACTTTCTCACTTTTAAAATCAACTTCTGTTTAAGCAAACACCACAAGAGTCTATAAGTGTTTTTCACACTTTAATCTCACTCCCGGATTGCCAACACCCCCTTAAATGAAAGTACCCTTTGCTTTCCCACCAGCTTATTTTATATTGTTTTTATATCTCTCATTTATGCATTTAATGCATCAAGTTCTCTCCGATTTCAACTGTTTGAACTTTGAAACAAAAATCATCTCGTTTGATGAGGCAGTGGCCTATGGGCTACGGATAAATCAGTCCAACCCCACTCAAGCACCACGCAAGCCGCCTTACAAAGCTTAGGGCTAGGAATTTTATTCAATTACGCTGTCCCAAACTGAGCCGGGTCAGACCGGACTGATCTATATCTATGAATAGAATATGGGTTGAAATTCTTACCTGATAGAATTTTCAAGTCGGATCAAACAATACCAGCCCTGATCCTGACCCGTACTTCACCCAAAAATGTAATGGGCGAGGAATGAATTTAAAAGAACTGACCTCGATCCAAACCTAACTCCGAACTTATAAATAAGTAAAAATATAATTTCTAGATTTTTATATTGAGTGTAAACTTATTTTCCACCTATATAATTTTTTGACACAAACACTTCAATTTTATTTATGTAGACAAACAATATGTTTCGGCTCTTTAAGATACTCCTTAGTCTTCGTGCATAATCATATTTATTTCTTGTAATACTAGATAAAAAAATCGTCCTAGAATTGAATCTGACCTGAACTCGATGAACAATGGGGAGGTTACAATTTTATCTTTTGTAAACCGTACGCAAAAACAAGATGGGCGGTAAGAACCTGACCCTAACCCAGACTCGACCCCAAACCGATACCTCATGGATAGTTTTTGGTCAAAATTTTAAACCCGATGTATATACATGTCCATATATAGATATAAATTGAACCATCCGGTTACCAGCCCTAGACTTGCAGTGCCAAGAAAGAACAAGGTATGGTTTGCCCGCCATGCAAAGACCATCCTATCCTTTCATACGGCGTATATAAGGGACTTTATTCCAACCAAAAGAGATACGCCGCTCATTTATTACACCTACTGGTATTTACTTCTGCATTTACTATTTACACCTTTGTATTTGACTTGATCCTCAGAGACTCCGAGGTTTTTTTTGTCAGGATTCAAACTCAAACCCTAGCGACCCTGTCTTACAGGTCATCTAAGACTTCTGAGGAGCTACCCCACTCCGAACATCAAAACTTCAAAACTAAAGTAGGTCTCGGATCTGACCCAATGGCCAAGACCTAGATTCTCACACTTCACCATTTGGGCTGCTCGGCTAGAGGCAGAAGTGAGAAAGTGAGGAAGTAAGGAAGTAAGGAAGTGGTAATAGTTTCCTTGGGAACTTGAAAATTGGTTAGTGAGTTTTCTGTTACTTGGATGTTGTTGGGAAGTGTGATTTGAAAAATATTATATCTTTTCCGATGTTTGAATGATAATGTGAAAGTGAAAGTAAAAAAGTTGACCACAATGTTGACCACAAAATAATATTAAAATAAAATTAATTAAGAAAAATAAAAATTAGATTGTAATTAGAATGCAAGTGAGATATACATGATCACAAAATTAACTGTTTTGAGCTACAACTTATAACAAATGAGATTTACATGACCATAAAATTAACTGTAACACCATGGAAGTGAGGAAGTGGTTGTGTAAAAGGAAAAAGAAAAAAGAAAAAAAAAGTTTTCTCATTTTTCTTTTTCAGTATTTGAATAAGTAAGAAAGTAAGTAATTATACTTTTCCGTTTTGTTGAAGGGATTAAATTTTTTATCTATCTACCTTGTAGTACAAGGTAAATGATTTACAAATTACATATTACATGCGTGGGGCTGTTTGGTTGCAAGGAAGTGGGTGGAAGTAAGGAAATAGGGAAGTATAATGGCTCACTTCCCTATCTATCCAAAAACCGAAAAAGGAAAATAAGAAAATCCCTTTTCCTTTTCTCTTTTCTCTTTTACACAATCATTTCCTCACTTTCAGAGTGCTACAGTTAATTTTGTGGTCATGTAAATCTCATTTGTAATAAGTTGTAACACAAAACAGTTAATTTTTTTATCATGTAAATCTCACTTGCATTCTAATTACAGTCCATTTTTTATTTTTCTTAATTAATTTTTATTTTAATATTATTTTACGATCAACTTTGTGGTCAACTTTTCCACTTCCACTTTTACATTACCATTCAAACACCGAAAAGACAAAACATTTTTCAAACCACACTTCCCAACAATATTCAAACACCGAAAAATTTACTAACCAATTCTCAAGTTTTAAAGGAAATTATCACCACTTCCTTAATTCCTCACTTCCTCACTTCCATCCTTAACCAAACAGGCCCAAAATCAAGTATGAAATATGTAAAACCAATGTGTCGCAGAAACGGTACCTATCACGCTAAGGTACCTTCCGAGGACGACGGGTTTCTCAACACAAGTTGATATAGATATAAAAACAGAAGTGACATGGATATAGATAACAAATAAGAACAATAGGAATAGATATTTTCAGTTGGACACTATTTACCAAAATAGCCAGAGGAAACGAGGAGAAAGGAAAAAAGAGAGAAAAAACAAAAGAAAAAAGAAACTAACTATTGACTAATCAAATTATGGTACCAAATGACGTAATGCAAGATGTCAGCGTTTGGGGTCATGACTGGCGTGATGTGACTCTTCGTTTCTAGAGACAATGCAAGTCGTTTTTTATTATTATTTTTTTTGCATATATAATGTGTGAATATTACATCATCACTCTGGTTATCCATGACGACTAATTTTTTGGCGCTTGAAACAGCCGACAATAAAAAAATAATAATAGACACAGATGATGCCAACTTCTCCTTATTACTGATGCAAGGGCATGCATGAAAATTGAAACATGTAATTAAAATATGAATTTTGTTTTGTAGTTTTTGTTTAATTTTCTTATATTTTATGTTCATTATTTTTCCATCTGTCTCAAAATGAACTAAGGAATATTTTCATTCTATTTCTTGATAATATCAGTTTTTGTAGGTAACTTCTATCTTTTATTAGAATGAGCAGAAAAATCACTGTTTTATTGAATTCATTTATCGGAAAATACATTTATAGCACATTTATTTAAAATATAAAATTGTGCACATGAGTTTTTTTGTTAAATCTTTGATAATATAATTGTATTCTTTGTAAAATTGATAATGCAAAAAGTTTTTCTTTCTTTGTACCAAATAGCGAGTGCTTTCATCAGGTAAAGTATATTATATAGTAACGTTAAGTTGGGGCTGTTTCACAAAGACTTTTTACAGACAGTAAAGAGTAAAGATAATCTTGACCTACTTTTTCAAACTTTGATTGTTTTTATTAATCCAAGAAAGCAACATTCTAGCTCACCACATCTTAACCATAAGGGCTTTTTTTGAGGGAAAAAAACCCTCCACAAATATATAATTTCAAAAACCAACCTCTTCCCAATTATTTTTCAAAAATCAATCTCTGACATGTCACATCAGGCTAGGCGATTCGCCCGCCAGCATGGCACCCGCACAATGTCAGCATAATTTTTTCTGTGTATTTGGTTCGTCCGAACGTTCGCAAGCCCGGACGAGCCAAATATTTTTCTTTTTCAATTTTTGTTCGTCCGGCGTTGGCAACTCCGGACAAATGTGCCTTGCTATTTTTTTTTGGCCCAAGGTCAGCTCGTCTAGGGTTGCCAACTCCCGACGAACCAAATTTGTTTTTTTTTTTTAATTTGGACTTGTCCGGAGTTGGCAACCCTGGAAGAACCTCACTTGGGTTTTTTTTTGCCCAAGTCAGTCTCGTCCGGGATTGACAATCCCGAACAAGCCCAAAATTTAAAAAATAATAATAAATTAAGTTCGTCCGGGGTATATCACAAATATCACAAATATTTAAACACTCAATATGATTTAACCTCTATACTATATCACAAATATCACAGCTTGTATAAATCTCAAAATATTACAAAAATTTAAACAATTATCACAATTGCATGACAGTATCACAGTATCACAACCTGTATCACAAATAATCACAATATTATATTGAATAACACAATTTCACAAATCATATTCAAACGGCTCAAAAATTCACATCATATCAAAATTTCACAGATCAAATCCAAATATCTAAACATTTCTCTAAAATTCATATTATATAAAACTTTCACACCTCGTATCCAATTTCTCAAAATTTCTTTGAACTTATGAAAATATCTAAATACAAGTATTAAAAAGATATCGCAAACACGATAATGCACGGGATATATAGCCTCGTCCTCCCCCATGCCCACATGCAGAGCCAGCCTGGGATGGTCTGGGCTCCTCCTCATCTCCTCTACGTCGTAGTGTCATCCATCGACGGGCTCGTCCTGCTCATTAACGGGCTAAGAAGGTCATTGCTCGTCCTGCATCGGTGGATGTCGTTCACGTTGGATATAAACGACGCGGGTCATCAGCACAGGGGCGGGGCATGCATATCAGTTTCTGCCAACCATCTCCTTGACGAAAGTGGCCATGCTCTAGAGTATCGAGATCCTTTGAGTCTCGTCTGTCAAAGCCTCCACACGTGGATAAATCCATCAACGTGCATCCTAAATTTTAAAATAATCATATCAAAAAATCACAAATTGATATAGGATTGTGTTGAGATATACCAACTCTCGCTCATGTACAATAGTAGGCTGGTAATCATCTGACGTTTCGATATGCTGAATAATCCAGCGTCGAGTAATCCCCAATACCAGCTCATGTAGTCTGAGGGTAGTGTAAGGATATCTCTGACTCTAAAGCTCATTAGCTCCCCACGGCTAATGTAAGCGCTAAGCTCCTAACTCAAGTCACACCGGCATTTGCTTGCACGCTCTATCTGGGTCACCTGCTCGACGTTATCGAGGATGTATTGTGTGAGCCTGAACTGATGGAGGATTCGATTCGAAAGATGCATCTCCACAATCTCGAAATAGATTAGTGAAGTCCGGGCCCGTCATATCTGAGAGCCTTCTCTACAGAACAGTGGTAAGATCTATAGTATATCAGCAGTGTATGGCTCCCAGATCACTGTCTGACGGTCCTCCGCATCTAAATCATTTTTGTGGAATTGCAGCAGCCGTTGTGAATTCTTGTCCCAAGTCCTTTCGACATTCCACCTGCACCAACCATATAATTAGAACCAAATATCAAATATCTACATTTACTTAAATTGAATATTGTAATGCCCCAACCCTATGGGTACGGAGATGCTACTGTGACGTATATATGTATAACAGAAATACCCTAAGAAATACCCTCACATATATACACTAAACATTAGTACATGTAAGAATCAGAGTACGAAAGTATGTAGTGTATTATACATTCCAACATAAGAGGGTACATTTACAAAGTTATCACGAGATGTGATATAATATTACAAGTATATTACATCACCTGGAGGTGCAAAAGTATAATTTAAAATATGAACAGGACAAAAAGGATGCTCACGAGCTAAAGGGAATCCTGCGAGCCGGTCAGGAAAGTCTGGAACGAGAGGAGCTACAGCTGGTTGACTTGCTCCACGAGGTAAGCTTGGTCTTCGACGGAGAGCTCCACTTCAGTCCAAGCTCAAGGATCTGGACGTGCAAGTTGAGGGAAGTCAGAAAGCTGTCATCAAGTGGTAAAAATGAAGCCAAGCGGCGTGCACAAGCAAACACACGTATAACGATAAAACTGACTTGAAAAAGCATATATCGAAAACTGTATCGTGAACAGTCACACAAGCATACAGATATGGACAAAACCAGTTGCACCCACTCTGATTACAGATTCATGAGATTAGTACGTCGAGGGGATAATCCAAGCAAAAAACCTCTCATATATATACCTTAAACCTCATGTCACCATAATCTGAGTATATACAACCTAACTTGCCAACAACATAAAAATCAATAAAATCGATAAAAACACAAACAATTCAATATATTACTATTCTTATTATTTATTATTATTTCTCGTCCTACCCATATGTCTGGGTATGTGTACTAGCATCCCAACACACATACATCCATATATGAGTAAGCCGAGATTGTTATTAGAAACCGACGGGGGTATCAGCGAACAATGTTTACGGTGGGTCCCGTGCATACCTGGGACTATAGCTCAGGATGTTTCGGTGCTGAGTCAAACCTACTGCGAGGCGTATGAAGGGGAATGGTCTTATTTATATGCCCTAGGTAGAAAGTATAGTAATCGGGGTGCAAGCACACCCCCGCGAAACACCTGGAGGTTCACAGGTAGAATCGAAGATCTTAGTTGCACAATATATCTAATACTAGTGTAAATAAGAACATATATTGATATCCATCATTTTCCCCTGACCTGATGAAAGTTATCTTTTTTATATAGATTATTATGTAATTATCAATTTACGGGAAGAGCAGGAGCATGACAGGTACAGGAGTACAGGAGTACAGGAGTGCATGAGTATAACATGATAACAGTTGTAAAGTTCTCGTAATGTGACAATCATGAGTCAAGTGATAGCATGGAGGTGTCAGGTGATAACATGTCAGGTGTTATACTGTCGTGCGATAAAATACAGGAAAACGGTACAAGTATGGGGATCAGTAAGAATACCGAAAAACAATACAGTTCTTGGAAAACGGTTTAAGTAAGGATTTAAAACTCTACACAACCATCAAGAAAAGAAAAGTTGATAATTTATTTAATTATCAAGGCGGGGCTGGTTAAGCTGTAGCAAAGCCAGGCAGTGTCGGCATCGTGCAGGGTACACGACAGAGCTCGACTCCTGGCGGAGTTATTGTGCAGCTTTAAGTGCTAGAGCGCTCGGCGAGGCCATCGCTCACGGTGAAGCGGCGTATGACATCCAGCTAATGCTCAAGGCGAAGCCACACTCGCGGCGAAGTTAAATGCACATGGTGATGTGGCGCATGAACGTTCTACTAACACGTGATGAAGCCACGCACACGATGAAGCTGAATGCACGCGGCGAAGTGACGTTTGAACGCCCGACCAAGCATGCGGTGAAGCTACGCTCAAATGAGTTAGCTATAAAGCGTTGAGCGCTAAGCTCGCCTCCGGGCAGAGCTATCTAGAACCCGAAGGTTAAGGCCGAAGGCTGAATGTGGAATCGCAGAGCGCTTAAGCTCGGAGGCTGAGCAAGGCAGAAGCATAGCTAATCCATGCCTGGCGAGGCTACATAATGAAGCTCGGCTCGCAGCATACGGCGGAGCTAGGCTTCTGTTGAAACTAACAAAACCCAAAGGGTTTAAGCCCGGAGGCTGAGTCTGAAGCTGAAGTCAATTTAGCGAGCAGTGATAGACGCTAACGAACACGCGGCGGAGCCAGTCACACGTGATGAAGCGGTGTATGAAGACTCTGCTAACGCCACGACGTAGCTACACTAGGGAGAGTTTCATGGTAAAATGCTGAGCGCTAAGCTCGCCTACCAGGTGAAGCAAAAAAAACCACAGAGTGGTTAAGTCCAGAGGCTGAGCCCAAAGGCTAACGACCACAAAGGGTCGGCCAAATACAGTAATAGAGCAGTATTACATGCAGTATAGGTGTATAGGTATTAAACTATACTATTAAAAGTATTCGATACAGAGATACAAGTACCATTCAAGTACAAGCCCAAATACAACACAAGCTCGACGAGATGAGGGAAAACACTTGCCTAGGACACAGAATCTGACGAATACCTCGCGAACTCCAAAGAACAACGTGTAAATGTGTTCAAATTGTAAAATAGAGAGAGGAAAGAGAAGAGAGAGAAATGAAGAGGGGGAGGGAAGGTCACGACCTTGGGGGGGCAGCCTAGGGTGGCGCCGGCCTTGGGTAGCGGGGGTACGCCGACCACGGGAGGAGGAGAGCGGAGATAATGGTGTTGTTAATGGTTGTGGTGATGGTAGATTTTGGTGATGATGGTGTTGGTAATGGTTGTAGGTGAGTGGTGGTGATGGATTTTGTGATGGAGGAGGAGGTGGAGTTGTAGGGGGTGGAAGTGATAGAGATAGAGGATATTGGAGGTGGTTTTGGTGGATGAAGTGAAGGAGGTGGTGGAAATGGTGGTTGTGGTGATGTAAGAGAAGGTGGAGATAGAGATGGTGATGATGGTGGTGACTTGGGGTGGTGAATGTGGGAGGAGGAGTGGTAGATTTTGTAGGTGGTGGTGGTTTTAGTGGTGGTAATGAAGAAGATGGTGGTGATTTTGGAGGTGGTGGAGGTGGTAGAGGAGGAGTAGTAGGTGGTGGAGGTGGTAGATGTTGTGGTTGATGTTGTTGTTTGTTGAAGAAGTTAGAGGAGATGGTGGTGGTTATGATGGAATTTGGTGGAGGAGATAGAGGTTTTGATGGAGGTTGAAGAAGGAGAGAGGGGAGATATTTTGTGGGTGAGAGAGAGAGAAGAGGATGGGGTGGCCGATTTGGCAGTGGGGGGGGGAGAGAGTAAATGGAGGTGGGAGTAGAGGAGAGAGAGTTAGTGGAGGAGTGTGTAGAATAGAGTGAAAGATTGTGGAAGTTGGTGGAATATGGTGGAAGGAAAAAGAAAAGAAAAGGAAAAGGAAAAGAAGAGAAAAGGGAAAATAAAAGTGGAGGAACAGAAAAAGAAAAAGGAAAAGGAAAAGGAAAAGGAAAAGAAGCATGGAAAATCCCCGGGCTAGGAGTGTTAGAAGTATACTGAATTTACCTATATCCAAGTGGCAGCTGACCACCCAACTGAATACTAAGTCTGAGGGTGAGCCGACTAACTGACAGTCTCTCCCAAGACCATAACTGAGAAACAAAACGAGCACATATTAACTCACTAATATATATGTATTATCATAATCCAAGTATAAACAACGTATTTTACTTGGATTACCTGTAGTAGTGTGTTGTGTCCCATGAACTGTGTAATCTGCATTGTCGCAACTTTGTACAGCTCCCTGTACAAAAAGCGAGCACAACACTATCCCAGGATATGGCACCACATGCATCAAAGCCTCCAAGAGTGGTAACCATCTGACATGTACCCTGTTTGTGAAGTAATTCGAGAATATGGTAGTGCCGAGCATGTTGAGGATGTAACCACGTGCATGCTGCTGGGCCTACATATCTTTCGCTGGGTCATCAGTGAACTGCTGCAGAGCCACGTTAGCTTCAATGCTTCAACCCTCAGAGCCTCAGAAGGGGGGCGCGACACCAAATAGTCTCTTGCACTTCTCAGCCCAATCCCCGTCATTTCACCCTGTAATCGCTGGACCGTCTACCTAAGGCCGAGAAGCATCGCCACATCCTACAGTGTAACTGTCATTCCCCCACTCAGAGATGAAATGTGGATGTCTTGGGTCTCCACGTGTCTATCAAAGTCGTCAGCAAGGGCCAATCCAGCCTCACCCACCTCAACTGGGAATGTGTGAAAAACCTTGCCCGATTGACTTACTCAATGACACGGGCATCCATCAGAACCCATTAGTCACGTGACCGTGAGAGAGATTTGTTGAGTCAACCTGTGGCGCTGGTGTTAAATTTAACTCAAGTGGAATGACATTTGTTGAGTCAACATGTGGCGCTTGAACGGAAGACATGTATTATGTATGGATACATAGATGATGTCGACATATTGTGACACATATTTTCTTCTTGCGCCGAATTTGACAGGACTGTCCAAATAGTAATGCCATTCATACACTTAGTAGATGAGAAATGTAAACATCAGAATAAAATTAACAATTACTTACATATTATGGACCGGGGACATGAAGCATATTGATTCATTGTCCAAATCGAGCATACATGTGAATTCTCCTATGCATTTGGTGGATCACACTATTTCTCCACATATATCTCTATTGAATTCGCACCTGGGTATAATTCAAGCACTGTTCGTGTGTCATCATCATCTGATATTGGCACGACTATAAAACATTCTTGTGTTATTGGCTAGCTGCATGTCAACTGAATTTGATATTCAGAATTATTTTGGTGATTAGATATATTTTTTCCACCAATTCACGCCTTGTGATTAATTTTCTAATCATCACGAATTTTACTACCCTAATAATATATTTTGGTTTATTATCTATATCTATTGTTGGTGTAAACCAACAAATGAGAGGTATTCTGACACTAGATATTGTAGACGTTCTACCTAATTTAATGGACGGAAAAAATTAATCATAGTGTTCTATAATTTTCACAAAACTAAATTAAATTGTGTCGCGAAATTTTCTACAATTTCCACAAATTCTCACAAATTAAAATAAATTATATGCATAAGCAGCTCACGCCTAGGGCACAACACAACACGACCTAGATGACGGCACGACGCGGCCTAGCCGACGACGCGGCATGGCCGATGGCACGACACTGCATGACCGGCGACTCATCCAAAGCAGTGGCACGACCGGCGACTCATCCAGAGCAGCGACACGACAGCGGCACGGTGGCCCCGGATGGCGCTCGAGGAGAGAGAGGCATTACCAAGAGCAGGGTCGAGTGCTAGAGGAGACTGAGAGAGGGGGCTATGGCTGGGATCGAGGGAGAGTGAGTGGGGATGGGGGCGCATTTATAGACGTGGGATCCACTAGTCCTACATCTATAAAACCCAGGAGACTTCGCTTGCTGCAATCGGTCGTGTGAACCAAAAACCTATTAGTAAATACGAAAACATTCCTGCAAGTTCCCAAAAATATAAATTTGTATCAAATTGGAACTAGTAACCAATCCCAACATAGAAGTATTGAAAAAACTCATATAAGCATAAAGTCTCAATATCCCTGATCATGAGACATATAATTGTTACTATAAATAAAAACCATGATTTAAACAGTAGTAATTAATATTGACATAATAGAAGTAAGTGGATCAATCTAATAGAATAAAGCGGCTCGATAAGAACTTATACCCAGAGCTAACATAATATAACACAATTGTATTAAATTGCCCAAGTCTCGTTCGTTCTGGGTAAGCAAGCCCGAACGAGCTTAATTTATTTTTTTTCAAAATTTTGGGCTCGTCAGGGGTTCCCAACCCGGACAAGCCCAATTAAAAAAAAAAAAAAAAACAGAATTGTTTCATTTGGGATTTTGCCAACTCCGAACAAACCGGCCTTGTGCAAAAAGATGCTAAGGCACATTAGTGAGGGCCTGGCAACCTTGAATGAACAAAATTTGAAAAAAAAAATATTTGGCTCGTCCGGGGTGGTAACCCCGGACGATTGAAATACACGAGAGAAAAATTATATTCGTCCGAGGTTAGCAATTCTGAACGAACCAAAAAATGACTTGATGCTGCGCGGGCACCACACTGGGGGAGCGAATCGCTTCATTGCCAACGTGGTATGTCATTGGTCGATTTCTAAAAATAATTTGAGAGGAAGTCGGTTTTTGAAATTATTATTTTTGAGGGTTTTTTCGTAAAGAAGCCCTCACCAGAACATCACCCTCTTCCAGTCTACCTTCTTGACATCTGGGCTGAAAATTCTCATTATTAAGGACGACAAAGCATTGACCCGGAAATCATTTAAAAAAAACTCAAGAAATTGTGTTTTAATGCACCTTTCACCGGAGGAGTGCCCTGTTTTCTTGGGGACGAAGTTTGAGTTTTTTTATTCTCTAAATTGGTCATATGCTACCGTCGTCACGATAAAGAAAAAAGACCTCCATCCTCGGTCTTATCTTCTCTCCTCTCACACTATAAAACAGGAGGGAGAAAGAGGGGGAAAATTGGGAAGAAGGGGGAAAAATGGGTTTTCTCGGGGTTGAGATGATATGTGGAATGGTGAGTATTATTGTGCTACTAGCATCAGCGTCATGGGCGATGTGGATCCTGGAGTGGGTCTGGTTGAAGCCCAGGCGAGTGGAGAAGGCACTGAGAGCCCAAGGCCTGCAGGGCACCCCTTATCGCTTCCCATCTGGGGATCTCAAGGACAACGCCAGGCTCGAGAAGGAAGCAAAGACCAAGCCCATCCCAACCCATGACTCTCCTCACAGCATCATCCCTCGCGTTGCTCCCTTGTTCTTCCACTCCATCAACAAATATGGTAAATGATACACTGCCAATTTTGTGTTTGTGTTTGTGTTTGTGTTTGTGCCTGAACGATACAGTCATAGTTATCTGTTCCCTCTTTAACACGAGAAATAGTAATAACTAGTATAACGCTGCTGCTGTCGGTGAGAAACTGAGCGAGGAGGAGGAGGAGGGGGATTGGAAGGAGGAAGAAGGAGGGGGGAGTTGAGAGAGGAAGAAAAAGGAGGGGGTCGGTGCTGCTCTCTCTCTCTTTCGCGGATGAAGACGGACGAAGAGACAGTCAAAATTTTTATATGAGTCACGGGAGGAAACCTCGCTTCTGTCAGTTTAGATTAATTATGAAAGTAAAAGAAAAATGAACTGGGTTTGCTTCAATTTACTGTTTAAGCGTGGAAGGCTTTCTCAATTTTGGTAAGAAGTTAGTATGATGGAAGAGGATATCTCTTTTATTTTTCAATTAGTTTGCACTCGTGCGGTGGGCAATTCCTAGGGAATTTATCCACGCACCAAAATATGGAGATTATTAATAGAATCAGAGAGATCAAACCAGAGCTAACATCAAGATTTACGTGAAAATCTGAATGGGAAAAACCACGGAGAGGGAGAAAGAGAGAATTTCACTATAATTCAGAGAAATTATAATGGTCGTCACCCCAGTCTCACACACTAGGGTTTCTGAGTTTTATTGATCATCCACCTCCTTGTTGGAAGGGGTCTGCTATTTATACATGTGGGTCTTTTTAGATAAGTTTACAGAGTTCTCATTACCGGAACATTTATTTTATCTTAACTGCCTATTTTGAAGGCGGATTGAAGCTGAACATCCAGATTTGAATTGGTAGAACTCATATTCGACTTTATCCAGAAATCATCGTCCAGCAGTAGATATGATCAATCCGCTTTAGAGCTGTAACCGTTAAGCTCAAATGTGAATTAGGCTAGGAGATAGGGGTACTTGTAACTGACTCTGCCTCTAATCTTCCAACTGTTTGAACTGCACTGAGTTTGAACGGGAGTGAGACTCTCCTTCAAAGTTCTAGAGAGGGGCACATGTCACACATCCACCTAGAGATGAGATGGACACGTGTTGTAATCTCACGAGGTCAAAAACTGACTACTACAGATGCCCCCTCTGCTTCTCTCTCTTTGGCGAGTGGTCGAGAATTGATCCTCGGGTATTATGTGTTCTCGGAAACTCTGAGAGAGAAGAAGGGGAGCAGACTTCTTGAGTTTGGCCTCAGGCTGCCTATGATGTTTCGGTTTTTGTCTTTTAGTGTGCCGTGCCTCTGTAGGCTGGCAGAGGTCTAAATACGCGTCCAATCTGCCGTCACATCGATCAAGTAACCGTCACTTTTTGAAGAGTCGTGGCGCTTGAGGTTGGTGCGGCGTATCAAGCGCGATAACCTGGATCCGAACCGTCGCGACACGTGTAGGGTCCTGATCCAGTGGCTCTTCTTCTTCTTGGGGATTGAAGTTTTGAACGATTGACGCTTAGGCTTCCTTTCCTGCTATAAATAAGGCGAAACTTTGGGGAAATCTGCGCTGCTTCTTAAAAATTTCATGCTTCTAAGATTTTGCAATGTTCTGTGGGCGGTGATGTCTCCTTCCTTTGTGTGGTGGAGGAAGGAGAGGGAGAGGATGGAGACGGTTGTTGGGATCTTGATGTTTAGGAGTTCATTTGTCGAGGAAATTTGATTTTCGCGATGGGTTCGTCAAGAAACTTTGGTTTTCGCGATGAGGCCCAGCTGTTAGGAAGGATAGTTGGGACTCTTGCTTCTATTTAGTCTGCACATCTGGTCTCTGGTCAGATCAGGACTGCAGGGGTTAGAGTTCGACGTCCTTTTCCTTCCTTATAGCGAGTATGGAGCATGGAACATAAGGGTGCTTGATGATGGTTCTGATCCCTGGGACTGACCGTCTGCATTCCTATTGGATATCACTACCTTGCCTACCACCACTCCTGAGTTCATCTTCGGAGTTACAGGCTGGGTGTTGGCATCATCATCGCCTTGCAAGTTTCGATCTGGAGTTTGAGGCGCGATCTCCCTTGGTGGTGTCTTCCTGGGAGTTTTCGGTATGATTTCCCTCCCAACCATGGCAGATTGTTTAGGAGTCATCTTCTGGATGCTGTTGGAGATGCAGCAAAGAGCGTATCTGTTTTCTCTCTCAAAAAGAACACACATGTAACAAATATTGTATTACTCTTGTTAGATGTAACCATACTTGTATGTGGATGGATGTAATCGAAACAACTTTATGATAAAGTAGTGAATTGAAATGAAAGTTTTGTTTGGATCTTGCCTTGCTTGTTTTTTTTTCGATTGCATTTTTTGTTGGATGTCTGCTTAGAGAGCTTCTTGGCTCCGAGATGCTTAGCATGGATTTGGGTGTAGTTTACGAGTGAGGTTTGTCCTACAGCGGTACCCGCAAATTTTACTTGAGCGAGAGAAATCCTTGCTGCGGAGTTAAGTTGTCGAGGTAGCCGTCAGGGGAGGACGCGATATAGGTTATTGACTCACTCGGGTAGCCATAGGTTGAGCTTTGAGCAGTCATTATGGGCGAGCCTCCATCTTTTAGGAGATTCCCCAAGAGTAGCCGTCAGGGTAGGACCGATATAGGCTGTTGACTCGCTCGGGTAGCTATGGGCTGAGCTCCAAGCAGTCATTGTAGGTGAGCCTCCGTCTTTCAGGAGACTCCCCGAGAGATAGCCGTCAAGGTAAGACCTGATATAGGCTGTTGACTGGCTCGGGTAGCCGTAAAATCCGATAAAGGATGAGCTCCGAGCGGTCATTGTGGTCGAGCCTCCGTCTTTCGGGAGTCCCCGAGGGTAGCCGTTAGGGTAGGACCTGATATAGGCTGTTGACTGGCTCGGGTAGCCATTTTCGCCATATATTAGCTAAGCTTCGAGCGGTCATTGTGGGCGTGTTTTCATCTTTCAGGAGACTCCATGAGAGGTAGCCATCAGGGTAGGATCTGATATAGGCTATTGACTGCCTCGGGTATCCGTCAGGGTGAAAACCCGATATAGGCTTAAGCCTCGAGCGGTCATTGTAGGCGAGTCTCCATCTTTTAGGCCTTGTTTTAAATATCGGCCGAGTTGGCTGAAATATCGTCCGATATCTCCTTTTTTACCTGCTGTTGATACGATATGCGAAAATCGTTCGCCATATCGTTTGCAGCAAAAAACAGCCGATATTTGAAATATCGGCCGATAAATCACCCGATATGGGGCGATAAATCGCCCGATATGAAATAACTTATTTATTGCACGATTGCGTGCAAATGTACCTTGTTTTTTTACTGTTTTTGCAAGCATATTACATCATTTTTATTAGGTAAATGATATTTATGACTCTAAACTAACTTTTAGTTATCAATAATTCATTATATATAGTGTCTGATATGAATGCCCGATATGCGCGCGTATTCTCGATATCTCCCCTCATATCCGATATCCGATATGAAAAAACCCTATCCGATACGATCCTGATATCCGATATTTAGAACCTTGCTTTCAGGAGACTCTCCGAAGGATACCGTCAGAGTAGGACCCGATATAGGATGTTAATTAGCTCCGGTAGCCGTCAGGGTGAAAACTTGATATAGGCTGAGCTTCGAGCGGTCATTGTCGGCGAGCCTCCATCTTTCAGTAGACTCCTTAGGGGTAGTCATCTGGGTAAGACCCAATATAGGCTATTGACTGGCTCGGGTAACCGTCAGGGTGAAAATCAGATATAAGCTGAGCTCCAAGAGGTCATTGTGGGTGAGCCTCCGTCTTTCAGGAGACTCCCTGAGGGGTAACCGTCAGGGTAGGACCCGATATAGGTTATTGACTGGCTCAGGTAGCAGTCAGGGTGAAAATTCGATATATGCTGAGCTCTGAGCGGTCATTGTAGGCAAGCATCCGTCTTTAGGAGACTCCCCGAAGAGTAACCATCAGGGTAAGACCCGATATAGGCTGTTGACTGGCTCGGATAACCGTCATGGTGAAAACCCGATATAGACTGAGTTCCTAACGGTCATTGTGGGCGAGCTTTCATTTTTCAGGAGACTCCACGAGAGGTAGCAGTCAGGGTAGGACCCGATATACGTTGTTGACTCGCTCGGGTAACCATGGGCTGAGCTTCGAGATGTCATTGTGGGCAAACCTCCCATCTTTCAGGAGACTCCCGAGAGTAGCCGTCAGGGTAACACCCGATATAAGCTGTTGACTCGCTCGGGTAGCCATAGGCTGAGCGTCGAGCAGTCATTGTGGGCAAGCCTCTATCTTTCAGGAGACTCCGAGAATAGCCGTCAGGTTAGGACCCGATATAGGTTGCTGACTCGCTCGGGTAGCCATGGGTTGAGCTCCGAGCAGTCATTGTGGTTAGCCTCTATCTTTTAGGAGATTCCCCGAGATGGGCTGGACAAGAGTGGTGGTGAAGCCAGATATTTCTTCAGACCTTGGAGTCATTTCGCATTCTTCGTTCCGGCAGAAATCGGCCCCGTTCTTCTTCAAGGCTTGGAAGAAGGGCTTACATTTTTCGTGAACTGGCTGATGAACCAGTTCAGAGCAGCAAGACGTCTGTTCAATATCTGGATCTCTTTCACACAGGTAGGCGACTTCATGTTTAGGATGGTGGATATCTTGTCGGGGTCGGCCTTGATGCCCCGTTTAGTGACTAGGTACCTAAAAACATCCCGGAAGCAACCCCAAATGTGCACTTCTCGGGGTTGAACCTAACCTTGTATTTTGCAGGAGGTCAATCGCTTTGCTCAAATGCTGAATGTGATCTGTGCGCATGACACTTTTCACCAGTATATCATCAACGCACACTTCCATGATGCTCCCGATCAGATCCTCAAAGACTTTGTAAACCATGCGTTGGAAGGTGGCCTCGGCGTTTTTGAGCCCGAAAGGCATCAGCTTGTAGCAATCAGTGTTTTAAATATCGGATATCAGCGATATACCGGTCGGCAAAATTATGTACCGGATACCGGATATCGGGTGATATATCGTGATATGGTACTAAATACCAGTTGATATATCAATAGTAAAAACATATACGACATTATTAAAAGAAATAAGTTATTATCCAAATATCATATAAAAACATCATTGAAATACCATAATGAACATAGAATAAAATAAAACAATCTCTCAAGTAAACAATAATAATTATTATTCAAATAAGTAACTATAAGGGCCAATATATCGGATATTTCATCTCGGATATCGCCGATATATCGGCCACGTGGCGATATATCGGTCCAAAACGATATCAGGTAAATTTTTGCACTTATCGTATCGTTTTGGATAAAATACCGGTATCTCGGCCGATATACCGGTATATCGGCCGATATTTAGAACAATGGTAGCAATAGATTCCCCAACCAGTAGTGAAAGCAGTCTTGTCTTTATTTGATGGGTGCATCTTGATCTGTTGTACCCAGAGTATGCGTCCATGAAACTAAGAAGTTCATGGCCTGTTGTTGCTTCTACCAATTGGTCAATCCTCGTGAGGGGAAGCTATCCTTCGGGCAAGCTTCGTTGAGGTTAGTGAAGTCGATGCAGACCCTCCATTTGCCATTTTTCTTCTTTATGAGGACGGAATTGGAGAGCCAGTCGGGATAGAATGCCTTTCAGATGAAGCCAGCTTGCAATAAGTGGTCAACTTTATCGCTGATGGAGTGACTCTGTTCCTCGTTCTTTTTTCTTGACTTTTGTTTTACTGGCTTAGCATCCGTCTTGATGGAGAACTTGTGGCAGATGATATCGAGATCAATCCCAGGCATGTCGGTGGAAGTCCACGAACACATCCAAATTGTCTGACAAGAGCCTTCTGAACAAGGCCTTCTCAGAGAGTTGTAGCTTTGAGCCGATTCAGAGCACCCTTTCTGGATGATGTGGATCTACAGTGAATGGCTCAGGATCCTCCTCAATCATGCAGTCGGGATCTTTCAACTCGATGGGTGAGTCAGGGTCTGGCTCCTCCGGCTCGGCAGGAAAGTTGGAGTCTAGGCTTTCACCATTCTGTAATTGCTATTGGTCTTCTTTTGCTTCTTATCCGTGGGGGATTCCTTATCTGAGATTGCTCGGGAGATCTTTGTCATCCAGCCGGACTTCTTCCAGGCTGCTGCAGCTATGTTCCTGGCCATTGCCTGATCACCTTTACGTTGGTCATACCTGACAGTGTGGGGTACTTCAGAATTTGATGATGAGTGGAGGGGACAACTCTCATCATGTGGATCCATGACCTTCCGAGAATGGTGTTGTGGGAAGATTCAATGTCAAGGACGCAGAATTCTGTGACAACATTATATGGATCTGCTCGGATTGTGAGTGTGACTGTTCTGGGTCAGAGCGCCTCGCTCCTGCCAAACCCATAAAGAAGTGACTGGGTCTAAGGGGTGATCATCTTTTGAGCCAGCTCGGGAGTGTCCTCCATCCAATCTAGGACGTGTTCGTATAAGATGTTGACACTGCTCCCCATCGACTAGTATCTTTGATACTCGACAATAACTGATATGCATTGTTACAACCAAAACATCGTTGTGCGGGAGTGCATGGCGTAAGCGTCGACCTCCAAGAAGAAGATTGGCCTGCCCGGTGATGAAGGCGGGCTTGTCAATATCGTTGGGTATTTGTCCCTCTGGGCTTCATTGACGTAAATGGTCCTATCATTTGTTGTGGGGCCATCTATCGGGGAGATGCCAAGGTAGCATTTACCTCCCAATATTAATGAGTGCACTTCCTGCCTGAAGGTCTTGTGGCTGGAGTTCCCTTTACACTTTAATCTCCGAGGGTTATCCAGGGTTGAGGATGAACTCTCGAGATATCCCTGATTAACCAGATCCTGAAGATGTCGGAGGGTGCGACAGTCGACGGTGAGATGGCCCATCCTGTCATGGAAGGTGCAGTACTCCCGAGATCTCGATCCTTTTGGGTTCTTGGGAAGTGGTCGAGTCGGGCGTTTGACCCAAGGCTGGTCTTTGATGGCGTTAAACACATGATCGATGGGAATTCTGAAAGGATAAGGTCAGCCTCAGCAGTGCCGTCCTTATTCGACTCACACACGTGTCGGGTGCCTTGTGGATAGCGACAGAGCTGTGGTTTGAATTCTTACTCGGGGGAAACTGTTGCAGTGGCTTCTTGCCCTTGGTTCCTTGTTTAGGGGGGCGATTGGTCGCACTCCGAGTCGCCTCTTAGATCTACATGTACTTTTGTGTCCGGACGAGGATGTCCCTCATCTTGATGACATCGTTCTTCACCAGATGCTTGTAAAACAGTGGTGACTTGTAACCCACTGATGAATGTGGCTGCAACTACGTCTTCATTGCAGTTGTATACCAGAGCCATATGGCTCTAGAAATAGTTGACATAGCTCTTCAGGCTCTCCCACGGTTTCATTCTGACCGTGAGGAGATGGTTACTGTTCCTCTGGAACTCTTTCCGAGATGCGAACTAGTTATAGAAGGCATCAGTTACATCGTTGATATTCTGAAGCGAGTTCTCCGAGAGTGAGTAGAACTAATGGTAGGCGACACCTTTGAGGCTGGAAGGGAACACCTAATAGAGGATAAGATCGTCGCGAGCGTGAACTATCATTGTCTCGAAACTGGCAGAGATGAAAGAGGGGGTTGGATGCCCCCGAGTAGTAGTCAAAGGAGGGCATCACAAATTTCCTCAGGAATCGGAGCGTGGTGATTTTTTTTTGATAGTGGTGAGTCAGAGGGTCTCAGTCCGTTAGGCTTCATTCCTTTCAGAGTTTATTGGCTCACTTGGTCGAGCCGCTTTTGAACTAGATTCGCATGTCCTCGATGCAAGGGAACTTCGAGATGCGGGGATGCTCTGAGTTCTCAGGACGCTCGTCATCATTACGAGTCTCTGACCTGTCGTGCTTCAAACTGTCAGAGGTTTGCGCGGCTTCCCTGTCACATTGCGGCGACGTGGGAGCCCGAGCTCTTCCATCTGCATTTCGAGGGGACTGTGAGTTCCGTAGGGTGTCAACTTACTTGAGGAGGTCGGCTTGCTAACTAATCTCCGACAGTGTTTTAAATATCGGATATCGGCGATATACCGGTCGGCAAAATTATGTATCGGATACCGGATACCGGGTGATATATCGCGATATGGTACTAAATACCGGTTGATATATCAATAGTAAATACATATAAGACATTATTAAAAAAATAAGTTATTATCCAAACATCATATAAAAACATCATTGAAATACCATAACAAACATAGAATAAAATAAAACAATCTCTCAAGCAAAAAATATAATTATTATCCAAATAAGTAACTATAAGGGCCGATATATCGGATATTTCATCTCGGATATCGGCCGATATATCGGCCACGTGGCAATATATCGGCCAATATCGGTCCAAAACGATATCCGGTAAATTTTTGCACTTATCGTATCGTTTTGGATAAAATACCGATATCTCGGCCGATATACCGGTATATCGGCCGATATTTAAAACAATGATCTCCGTTTATTGTTCTTCCATCTGTTTCTGCAAGCTGGAAGGCATATGGTGGAGTTGCTCACTGATGTATCAGGCTTTGTGTATGGCCGTCTGCTCCCTCTGGGATGGGGTAGAAGAAGTTTGGGAGTCTTCGGTGTTGGAGATTTATACGTCAGACTGGTTGGTGTGACGATTTGCCGGCTCGAGGGCTTTGACGACCTTCCCCTTTCCTTTTGAAACAGCTGGGGCAGCGGCCGGAACCTGGATGATATTCTTTCGTGGTGGAGCCATATCCGCGGCGCGAGGCTGCTTTGAGGGTTAGGTTTTGGGAGGTGGAGATATCCTCAAGTATGGATTCAAAAGAGTCTCAACAAAAGCACCAAATGCAGTGGGTAATTCTGAGAGAATTTATCCACGCATTAAAATATGAAGATTTTTAATGGAATTAGAGAGATCAAACTAGAGCTAACACCAAGATTTAAGTGAAAATCCGAATGGAAAAATCACAGAGGAAGAGAGGATTTCACTATAATTCAGAAAAAATTACAATGGTCATCGCTCCAATCTCATTGATTGGAGTTCATTTTGCATCATTTTATATCACCTTACCATGCTTTATATTAATAAAAATAGGATTCTTTAATGGAGAAGAATGCCCAAATCTTAAAATTTTTAAGGAATTAAAAGTGTTTTTAGGAGCCCACATCAAGGAAGTCCAATTCTGAAACGAACCAAGACATATTTTCCAACTTCTAGAAGCTCCAGCTGGACACCTACAGCATAACAGAATGTTAGAGCAATGCTGGCGCAACAGCCAAGATGTTGCCGCTGAAAAGCGGCTCTGTCCGCGGATCCGCGACACATCCTTGGCCGTTGATCAGGCGATTGATTCTACGACTATTATGGGTTGCGATCTTCTCCTGAGGCCTATAAAAGGACCCTCAAGGCCTCTGTAAAAGGGAGGAGAGAATAGCATTTTGTTTTAGGAATACAGTTAGGAGTTCTTTAGTTCTCTCTTAGTTCCTTGTGTAATTTTTCATTTTCTCCTTCTAGATTCAGAAAAGAGAGTGAGGGTGAGAGAGATCTCTGTAATTGAGAAGTGACAACTCCAATACAAAGGTTCAAGCTTTCCTTCCTCAAATCTTTCTTGTTCTATTGCATTTACTTTCAAAGCATCTTTACTTTCTTGCACTTATTTTTACCATGTCTTCTTTCTTACTTTTCTTTTCTATGGCTAATTAATCCACTAACATGACTAACTTCTAACACTACTAACTACTAACTACTAACTCTTGGTGATTGCTAACTCATATGAATCATTGGATGTTTTTATTTCTAGTCTTGTAATTAGCAAGTCTTTTTATTCCCAATGAAGATGAGTAGTGTTCAAATCTTAGTGAATGCTTTGTATCACCTCCATATGATTCATGTGTGCCTCATTTAGAGCCTTGTTTCTTGAACAAGTGCCTTGATGGAACATGAAGATGGATCACTTCAGTATGCTAACACCTATTGTACAAGCTTCTTATTTCATGCTAGCTAGCTATTACTTTGATGAATTAATGAATCTTACATTCTTGTTTAGCATACCTAAAGTGTGAATACCTATGCTCCATTATTGATAACCTATTAGGGGCCGATGATCCAAGAAGGCCACCTAGCCAAGCCAAGATGAGAACATATCCTCAATTTGGGACAACATATTGATTTCATAAAGCAAGATGGACTATTGTCAATGAATCTACATGAGGCATGAACCACCCAATGAGATTAGTAAGTTAGTAGTGTAGAATGTTAGTTAGTCATGGCTTTCTCTCCATTGAATTTTAAAACTCTTTTCTAAAACTTTCTCTTTTTCCAACGTCACCGTTTTTATTTCGTTTTCCTCGCTTCCGTTTTCCTTTCCTTAAAACTCTACAAAAATTCTTCACTTTCTTTCTACTTTGTTTTGCTTTCTGATTTTTAAACAAAGAAGAACTTTCGTTTTTCTTCTCAAAAACTTCAACACAAAACTGTGAACGCTTCCATCGCTAGCCCTCCCTGCGGATACGACCCGTTATAACTTGTATTACGAACGGTAATTCGAAGGAGTAGAGTAAATCTTCACACATATTCAGAGTTTGAACATTAGCACAAGAACATAAACGGTTTACTTTGAACTCTTACTCAATTCAATTCTTCCTTTCGAACACTCACACGCTAGGGGTTCTGGGTTTTGTTGATCGTCCACCTTCTCATTGGAAGGTGTCTGCTATTTATACATGCGGGTATCTTTAGATAAGATTACAGAGTTTTCATTTATCTGAACTTCTATCCTATCTTAACTGCTTATTTTAAAGGCAGTTTGGAGCTGTACATCCGGATTTGAATTGGTAGAACCCACGTTCGATTTTATTCAGAGATCATCGTCCAGCTGTTGATATGATCAATCCGCTTTAAAGCTGTAACCGTTAAGAGCTCAAATATGAATTAAGTTAGGAGATAGGAGTATTTGCAACTGATTCTGTTTCTAATCTTCCAACTGTTTGAACTGCACGGAGTTTAAACGGGAGTGGGACTCTCCTTCAAATGTTCTGAAGAGGGCCACGTGTCATGCATCCACCTAGAGATTAGATGGACACGTGTTGTAATCTCGCGGAGTCGGAAACTAACCACTACAACTCGGAATAATAATATACTAAGTATGTATGTGGCAGAATTTTATTCCTGATGTTCAAGATACTAGGGGTGTGTTTGTTTTATATCGAATATCCTGGACCTAGGTTTAGTAAAACACAAATGAGGAATTCCAAGTGTTGAGGATGGAAATTACTACACCAATTGTGTTAATTTTGATTGTGTCAACTGAGTCAAGATGGATTGGAGTTGGTGGGGACTATGACAAGATGGATAAAATCGGCCAGTTGGGCTCTACTGTTATCAATTTGGTTGATTTTGGGTCAAATCCTAACAGGAGCAGATAGATTTAGGTCAGATTGTTATCAGAGGGGAGAACATCTACTTGAATTACAATGCAGCAAATTGTTTCATCTAGTGCATGTGTCTATCTTGTACCTTGAATCTATGAAACATTATATGTTTATACTAAAGTCCCTGCCAGTGCACCAAAATTCCGAAGTGGTGGTGAGGGTTGAGAGTATTATATTCATATTTTAAGATGCCCCGCAGGTCGAACGTTCTTTTTATGGGCCCGCAACTGCACCAAAACTCTGAATTTTTGGTGAGAGTTGAGGGTATTATATTTATATTCTAACAGTTTAGTACTAAACTCTTTCCTTGGGTTAGTTGCTGTGACCATTTGGTAAATACTGCCCTTTCCCATGGAAGAAAAAGCACTTGTGGCAATTTTTTTAGGGATTGCGGATTGTACTCAATGTATCAAAGAGAATGCTATAATTGTTTTTCTACCTAACGTTTCTGTTATTTCTTTGACAAATAAGATGGCAAGAACCATCAATGAACTCGGTAATGCATGAATCCTCTTAATATCAATCATGAAATGTCTTTTTGAACTGTAATGCAGGTAAAATTTCTTTTACTTGGTTTGGCCCCATCCCCAGAGTGACTCTTACAGATCCAGAGCTGATAAGAGAAGTTATGTCAAACAAATTTGGACACTTTGAGAAACCAAAGCTTATAGCAATTGCAAGGTCTTCAAGAGGACTGGCAAGCTATGAAGGTGAAAAATGGGCCAAGCATAGGAGGATTATCAACCCTGCTTTTCATGTAGAAAAGTTAAAGGTAACTCATGGACATCACATGTTTTCATGTGACCATTTCCAACAACAGGAAGAAATGTCTCTGTATAAAATACTTAAGTTGATAATTCCTCATTACAGTATGCATAATATGAACAATTCATGTAAGTAATGGATGGTTCTTGCTCACAGAGAATGCTTCCAGCATTCTCTGCTTGTTGCAGTGAACTTATTGGCAGGTGGGAGAATTTGGTTGGTTTCAAAGGATCGTGTGAATTAGATGTTTGGCCTGAACTCCAAAACTTCACAGGAGATGTCATCTCCCGAACAGCATTTGGTAGCAGCTTTGAAGAAGGAAGGCGTATATTTCAACTCCAAGGAGAGCAAGCTGAGCTGTTCATGCGGTCTCTTAATTCTTCGTACATTCCAGGTTATAGGTAAGCTTTCTACTCTTAAGAGTTTCACTTTATTACAGATTAAGTGAAGAACATATCTTGAACTTAAGTAATGCATTTAGGAGGGTGGTTATAGATACTATATTTATTGACATAGTTCGAATAGGTAAGAAACTGCTAAAAGAATGCTAATTCCACATAATACCTATCTCAAAGGTATATGTTTAAATTAATTTTATTTACGTTCCAACCAACCATGCGATTCTCTGTGCTTATAATATCGCTAGTCATGTACAAAACCACACTTTTTTTAAACGCTTGAATTTTTTCCCCAACTCATACTTTATAATTTATAGGAAAGGCATAAGAAATAGTGATGTGACAATTCAAAATTTCCAACTTGGTTATGGGAGAATGCTAATATGTTTATGTTTCTGCTAAAATCATTCATGAGGTTATTCATTATTATTGTTGTTATTGTCGTGTTTTTCTTATTATTCATCACAACAAGATTTTTATTCAAATTTGGTATTGGCCTTGAGAGGAATAGTACCTAGTGTTGGACAGACTATTAAATTTTCTTGTTGAAGTTGTCACCCATATTACCTTCGTTTTATGTGATTTATAATTTTTTAGTGCCTACAATGAGAGTCAATCTGTATGTACACTGGATTTCGTGAGAGTTGACGGTTATCTTATCTGAAATATCACTTTGCTAGTATTTTCATCTTATATTAAGACAATGAACATGTTACACGTGAAAATTGAAACAATTTCTTTTTTGATTTTTCTCATAAAAAAGAAAATAAGTAAAAAGTTTAAAAGGTCTAAATAGTGTTTAACGTAATATATATAATATATTGGGATGGACTTGCTTCTTTGGGAAGGATATATTCAAGCTCAATTGATATGAAATTGAATTGTAGAGTCTCTTAAACAAAAAGTCAAGTGATTTAAAATTTCATTTTTTCCCCTTTGCTTTTGCATCAAATAGGCAAAAAATGTATAGTCTAGATAGTGAGATTCTTAGTTTAATGGTCTAGAGTGTTTGAGACCTAACAACATTTAATCTGTAACAATTTGAAAGTATTTAGTTCTTGACGAAGGGTTTCGATAAATAATTTAAGTTTCCAGAACGTTGATCAAACAAATGAACATGATATTTTCAGCTCTCTAATTTCCATTTGACCAAGTGAATGCTTCCAACTATCTAATTTATTTTTGGAATTCTTATTAGCTTAAGGTTCTTAGTCGATTTATTTCCTTTATCATAGTTATAATTAAATTGAGATTCTGATTTGATGAGTTTTCTTTCATGGATTAGTCTTGTAATTTTATTGTCTTATTTGACAAGTACCGCTTTCCATTTAAATTATTTAGTTTGAGATAATTTAATAACTATCTTCTCCAATGTTGTTTAATTGAGATACATATTATTTCTAAAAATGAGAGCAAAGATAAGTAGAGCTAATTGATGATTGGGGTACTAGGTTTGTTGAGATTTGAACCGAGTTCAATTTATGTGTTCACTAAGGATCCAAATTTATTGTTTATCTACTATGTTATTCTCTGAAGTATAGATTTGTCCATCCTTAATATAAATTATTCCAACTTCAGATAATGACTAAACTTGTGTAGGAGAGGAAAAGGGAACAAGGCTCTAAACCTATATCTTTTAAGAGTACTTATATTGATTTAGATGGATTTTAATAAGGTTCCAAGTAAATTATTTATTTATTGTTTGCTATGCATCACAACTACATTGAAGAAAAAGATGTCCCAATGTTGAATACTTACGTGATAGTTGGACACTTTGACACTTGATTAATTTTTGTTACATACTTGTTTTGACCTATCCTATAATTTGTGATGTATCCGATAAATATCGAGATATTTATCAATGATTCCAAGGTGTTGACATTAAAAATCATTTAAATGTTGAAATGATGGGTTTGCACATCTATTATTTGCAGACACATTACGTTGTATAATTTATCTAGTTTCTTAATAAGTGATTCTTAATTTAAAAAAATGATTATTGATGCAATAATTAATATATACAACTTGCAAAATGTTTCATAATATTTGAATTATATTCTTTTGTAACTGTTGTCGCCTTACAAATTCAATAGATAATGAATATAAACGGACATGAAAAATATAAATTTATTATTACTGACCCATGATGTTTTTTTAATACCTGTATCATGTTTGTATTTGTATTTTGTATTTTCATCAATGGATCGTTTATTGTGTGTGTCTACTCACATACACCAAATATATATGCAAATATTTTTTTATTGTATCCCCCTCATACTTGCATTCTATTTTCTAAATATAGTTGTATCATTGAATCTGTATGGTGTTGTTTGCTCATGTTATATTCTTATACCTGTATAATGTTCAAATTTGTGTCCGGTATTTGCATTGTTGCATCGCATATTGTGTACACACACTCACACAAATACATGGGTTTAATTTCGTTGTATCCTGTCGTACCGGTATCCTACTTTTCGAGAATTAGTCATATTGCTGAGTGTGCATCTTGTCATGCTGTTTATGTCTCTTCTTCATACATTGTTTGGTATTATCTCCAAAGTATAAATTTGCATATCCTTACTTATTCTGAATTTATTTAACTTTAACCTAAAAAATCCCCAAAACAACACACACACACACACACACAAAACAAAGAAGAAGAAGAGGAAAGGCCTTAAACATTAGCTTTTGAGAGTACTTAGATTGCTCATAAAACTTGAGAAACATTTCATCTAAGAACTGCACTGAATGCTTAATTCACCTATGAATATAGTCTATTGTTCTGTTCTCATCATTTTCCATTTTATAGGTTTTTGCCCACCTCAACAAATTTGCGGAGCAAAGAAATTAACCGGGAGGTTGAAGAAATTTTGAGAGGCATAATTGAAAAGAGAGAAAAAGAAATAAAAATGGGAGTTGTCAATACAGATGATCTTTTGGGCTTGCTTCTTGAATCCAATATGAAGGAGGAGCATGAAAAATCACCCAATCATATGATGACTACGGAAGATGTGATTGGAGAATGTAAGCTCTTTTATTTTGCAGGGCAAGAGACCACATCAGTTCTGCTGACGTGGACGATGATTGTGTTGAGTTTGCATCCTAGCTGGCAGGTCCGCGCAAGAGAAGAGGTCTTAGAAGTGTTTGGAAAAAGTAAACCAGATATTGAAGGCTTAAGCCGCTTGAAGATTGTGAGTTACTTTCTTCACCTTGTTTCTACTTTCTAGTATAGCATCACTGTAGATTAGCATCTAATGATTAAGTACCAATTGTCTTTTCTCGAGAGAAAAAGACTTTTCTGTAAGAGATTACACATTTTTTAGGGTTTTAGCATATATACACCATGTTTTTTTTTGAAAATTACATATGTCATCTTGTCTTTTGCCCATTTACATGTGGGTTTTAGCTATGCTCTTTTGTCAACCGACACTTAAAAGATAAATGAATTAATCATGACTTTTAACAAATTAAATCTTAGTTGAGTTAATTTTTGTGATTTGCAAGGTAAATTGAGGATCAGTTATTTAAATGCTATTTTAGTTACCATATTAATTTCATTTATCCACATTAATGCTAAATTTATTTAACTAACATAGTTATATTCTTGCTAAAATGACACTAAGATGGATACATTTCTTTTAGAAAAATTCAAGTGAACCATGCATTAGTTCCTTAAAATTTACTATTGATGTAATTTTCATTTGATTTAAATTTATAGAAGAGCAATCCATGATATGAGGTCATGTAGGGAAATATATACAGTGCAATATGAAATATAATGGTTAGAAACATAACGGTGTTAGTGTGCGTGCATGCATGCGTGTAAACCCATTTCTTCTTATTCAAAAAATATTTAACTCAAGAAATCAAAAACAGAAACAGGGTCACTTAAAACATATAATATTTCAAAAACTCCTCTTTTCTGGGAGCCTTAGGTATTGTGTTTAAGATCAAGTTGTTTGCAATTCCAATTTCAAAGCACCATATTGCTATTTGGGGTAGAAGTATTTGTATGTTCTTCTTTTCTAAAAAAACTCAAAAACTGAGTGATTAATGTTCAGAAAACCGCTCATTAGCATTAGTAATAAAGGCTCAAAAATGTCAATCCAAATAAGTATGCGTTATAATCCTACCATACATTAGACTCATGCTTGCTGAAACAAGTAATTTGCTTGTCAAATTTCTAATGCGGCAACTGTTCTATCCAATGCAGAAAAATGATTCATTACCTTTTCAAGATTCTTATTCAATCCAATGTAGAGTTTTCAATATTGAGCTGTAATGAGATGTTATATATGCCCCACTAAAATCTGTAAAAATGCATGTTGCAGGTGACAATGATTTTGAATGAGGTTCTGAGGTTGTACCCACCTTTCGCTCTATTGAGTCGGAGGACTTACAAAACAATGAAACTGGGAGGGATCACTTACCCTAAAGGGGTGATACTAACCCTACCTATAATCTTTGTTCACCATGATCCAGAATTCTGGGGGGAAGATGCCCACGAATTCAATCCAGAAAGATTTGCAGGAGGGGTCTCAAAGGCATCAAAAGATCAAGTTTCCTTCTTTCCCTTTGGTTGGGGTCCTCGAGTCTGTATTGGACAGAACTTCGCCATGGTTGAAGCCAAGATGGGCTTGAGCATGATTCTACAACATTTTGAGTTCGAGCTTTCACCCTCTTATTCCCATGCTCCTCACCCTGTCATAGCACTTCGTCCCCAGCATGGTGCTCCGATCATATTGCGCAAAGTATGATATCCCCATTTGGCATCACCATCAGAGAGCAATTCTAGCTGGGTGGAAGAGATGTTCTGCTTGTAGGTTGCTGTTGCTTGGAGTTGAAGGAAAATATATCAATATAAGTTACTCGTATTGGCCTTTTTGGTCTCTTATTATATGTAAATTCTGAAATGAAACAAGGATCCTATGTAGATCAATAAAGTGGTATTTCATCTTTCAGTTCAAGGAAATGATTTTGTAAGCGGGCTTGTCCTTTAGATTGAGATCAGTTGGCTATTACAACTGCTAATTTGAAGATAATAAGTAGTTTTTTTATATTTACTGGAATCCTTATATGACCCCCAGTCCTCATTCTTACAAGAAAGACAAAATGAAGTTCTCAGGTATGTTTTTTTCAAGGGGTTTTGAGACATAATAATTCTGTAACAAATACTGAATTTGAGCATTAGTTCGCCACATGTTTTACGAATTACGGTTCAAACAAACGCCGTAATTATAATTGAGTTATGAGTCATTTACGAATTGCAGATTTTTACAACTTTTACGACGAAACGAACAGCCCCTTCGTGTACTCTGAATTTGGTCATGCTACTGTTGTCCATAATAAATCTCTTCCATCCTCAGCCTCTCTCCTCTCACACTGTAAACAGATGATAGAGAGAACAAAGTTTAGGGCAAACAAAGAAGAGGAAAAAAAAGAAAAAGAAAATTGGGTGTTTTTGGGCTTGAGATGATATGGGGATTGTGGGTATTATTGCAGTACTACATCATGGGCGTGGGCGATGAAGATGGTGGAGTGGTGCTTGTTGAAACCCAGGCCAGTGGAGAGAGCACTGAGAGCCGAAGGCCTGCAGGGCACCCCAGTTGCTTCCCATCTGGGGATCTCAGTGACAACGCCAGGCTCGAGAAGGAAGCAAGGTCCAAGCCCATCCCAATTCATGACTCTCCTCACAGCGTCATCCCTCGCGTTGCTCCCTTGTTCTTTCGCTCCATCAACAAACATCTGTTGTTATCTTGTGCATAAATTTATAGTGCCCATTTTGTGTTTGTCTTTATGCCTGAACGAGACAGTCATTGTTGGTTATTTATCTTGTTTCCTTTTTTAACATGAGAAATAGTATTAATAGTTAATGATAAAAGTAAAGGAAAAATGAACTGATTTGCTTAAGCAGAGAAGAGCTAAGAAATTTGATAAGAAATTAGTAGGATGGAAGGGACATCTCTTTCATGTTTAACTTGGTTTGCACTCTGGGTTAAGGTGGCTCTGGGACCCAGATTTGATCTGTTTCTCGTGGGTATTTGGATAAGGAGATGATTCATGATTCCCTCACGATCTGAATCCAGATCCATTATAGGTTGCTAATTGGTTCAGTGTATCTGGTTAGGACCCAACCCCAAGTATCCTCTCATTCCATAGCCTATTTGGCTCATGGGCATGATATATTGGGGAGTCCACTATCCAATGTGATCATTTATAATGATCTAATTTACTTGGATCCTCTATGTATACAAGTCAGGTTGGGATCCGGATATCTTAAATGGGATCATACCTGAAATAGGCCATACTTGTTTAAGTGAGATTGATGTCTTTTTTTTTTTTTTTTTGAGAAAGACCCGTAGACTTACATCATAGTTCCCAATAGGAGAAAGGAACTCCCTCCATAAGGAACGTCAGATTGATATTAAACATAGGAGAAAATCTATATGAATTACAATGCAGCAAATAATTTCATCTAGTGCTTGTGTCTCCACTGTACCTTGAAGCTATGAAACATTATATGTTTCTAATACATTGCTGTGGGTAATTTTCTAAGGAATTAATCCACACACTAAATTTATGGAAATGAGAAAAGCCAATCACGGAAAATCCAACACAAACACAGAGACTTACGTGAAAAACCCTAAAGGGAAAAATCACGGAGAGAGAGAGAGAGGGATTCCACTATAATAATGACTATTACAATAATGATCCTCTGGTGTGTTAGGATTTTTGGGCTCAATTGATCGTCCTCCCCCCCATTTGAAGAGATTTTCTATTTATACATGTAGCGTCGGTTGGATAAGGCTGCAGAGTTCAGCTCTGTTTAAACATCTAACTGCTTATCTTAGAGGCGGTTTAGTTTTGAACATTCTGATTTGAAATGGTTGAGTGAGAGTTCATCTTTATCTGGTATTCTGTGCTCAATTGTTAATATGGTTGATCTGTTCCACAGCTGTAACTACCGAGTGCGAATGAAGATTTGGCTTAGCGATAGGGGTTTCTCATAACAGATTTATCTCTTCTTTTTAATTGCCTTATCTGCTTAGAGTTTGAATTGACCGAAGACTCCTGCACGAAAATTCTGAATGCGGTTACGTGTTGCGTGCCTGTTTGATGCTAGATGGACACATGGTATAATCTCGAGCGGGTTGAAAACTGACCACTATAGATGTCCCTCTGCATCTCTCTCTTTGGAAGGGGTCGGGAACCTTCCCTCCGGAACTTCTCCTCGGGGGCTATAGGTTCTCGGGTACTCTGAGAGAGGGGGGAGCAGATAGAGAAGAGAACTCTGGGCCTGGACTCAGGTCAATCACTGTCGCTTCAGCTCTTCTCTTTTAGTGGCGTGTGTGGCTCTATAGGCTGACAGAGCCTTAAATGTGCGTCTCATCCGCTGCAGCGTCGATCAGGTTACTGTCACTTCTGTGGCGTGCGACGCTCGAGAGGGGTACGACATATTTGAAGCGACGATTTTGATCTGACCTGTCGTAATACGTGTAGGATCCTGATCGAGTAACTGTTCATTCCCCTAGGGTTTAAAAAGCAACATTTTGAGGCCTTGGGAATTTTTCCCAAATCTTTGCGCCTTCTTCATTCTTGTTCTCATATCTCGGTTGTTTTTCTCTTTTCTGTTGCGATGAAGAAGGGAGAGAAATCCGGTACGATTGACGGTGCGAATAAAGAAAACGCCGCGGCGGAGGATAAAGGAAAGAGATCCTCTCATCGCATTCAGGGTTTGTATGGACTTTGACCCTAAGATAACAAGGCTCCATAACTAGGAGGATGTCGACGAGTATTTGGAAAAATATGGGATTGAACTCTCCCCTGGGATCAAGGTCGAATTCTGCCCCCCGGACACTAAATTTGTTTTGTCACCACCAGACGGCGGGGTTTACAGGTCCTGGCTGGGGTTGAAGCTGTCGTTGACGAAGTTCGTCCGCAACGTTTTGACTTTCTACCAAATTGCCCCCTCGTAATTGTTGGAGGTTGCGTGGCGGACAATCCTTGGGTTCGAGGCTCTCTGTATTCTGAAGGTTCGAGAGGCTTATCAACGGGACGTTTTTGCTTACTCGCTGAGGAAGACTATCCAGGATGTCCGCCACTTCGTGCCCCAAGGTGTATGCGATAAACTTATTGTTAACATGGTTGACAGTGACTATGGTATGTGTGAGACTGTGGTTCGAATAACTGGCCAGTGGGAGGCCGAGTCGGAAAGTGAATGTGGGGCTGCTCCGACCCCTTGGAATTTGTGTCTGCCCGCCCGGGGGGGAGCGCCACTCTCTGCAGATATAGAGGTGAAGTTGTGGAAGCTGTCAGCTATCAACTATAATTACCGTAACTGGAGTTGGCTGCTGGACCCTCTAGTGTCTTTTGTCATCCCGAGGGTGTCTGCTTCGGGTAAGGGCTAACCTGCCCCCGAAGCGGGGGCCTGCTCGGGAGGTGAGCCATTCAACTATCGACCTTGGGAAGTCGAGGGTCCAGCAGCCAACTCCGTTGATTAGGCTGTGACTCGGTTGATGAGTCGCTGTTTGAAACATGAGAATTTGGTGGAGATGGTGGCCAGGAACTATCTGACCAAGAGAACAACGAGGAAGACGAAGATTGTATGGATTGAAAATAACTTGAGAGATGAGTGATGCACTAAAATTCAAAAACAAGCTTCAGAAGAGGCAATTGTCAAAAAGAAACTGATCAATGATCCCAATTTACAAGCGAATGCCAAAGGTTGGCAACTAATCAACTACTATATTAATTCGCAATCAAATTTGAGTAATCATAGTTAGGGATTCAAAATCCTTTTAAAAAGGCGCGATGAGGAACAGCCAAGTAAAAAAAGAGTAGTTGGGAAATCGAAGCGTGCAGTTACGATGATTCATAAGGAGGCATTTATGGCGGGAACACTCAGTTCAAAAGAATACAATACCCATATTCAGGGGCACAAAATAAGAATCACATTTGGATTTCTAGACTTGTCATTACAAACAAAACATATTATAGCAAAAAGAACAATATTCATTATCAAACAAGAGAATCATCATTTGATGGTTTTTCAGTTATTCGATTGGTTCAAGCAATATCTACCACTTCTCGATAATCATTGACAATACTTGGCTGGTCAGCAATAGGAAGCGTTGGCTAAGCCTACTTCAACATCCACTCGAACACTAGTAGTCTTCACTTGAACAACATTCAGGTCGACGGCCTCATTGTCACACTTTTCAGCAGTATCATTCCTCTTACAGTTCTGTTCCTCAACAACCTCATTGTCTTCCTCCAGACTTGTTGACAAAATCAACGGCGAAGGATTCATCAATACAAGACAAATCAAGCTTCATCCTTCCTTTCTTCCTCAGTGACTCCCTCGTTTAAGAGCCTTGAAACTTTTCGAATAAATTCGGGAAAGAAAATTGTCATACCACCCAAGATGCTTGAATTCAGACAAAGCGGATTTATTCAATTCTCGAGTTGTTTGAGTCCCAAGCTGATATCCATCATTGCAACAACCTCCATTGAAGTTGAACAGCGGTTAAGGAACTCTCGGTCTCTTTCTTGCAGCTCATTTGTCTTCTCCTCAACCTTTGCATGCAGTGCTCACATCTCCTGGGCATGAGATTCTCTAAGTTTATGAAGGCTTTCAGACATTATACATAAGTCCATCCTGATGTGTGGATGCTTAGCAAAATGATAAAGGTTTCAACAATATCAGCAAAATCCTATATGGAGGGAGGTTTTAAAAAAAAAAAAAAAAAAGAATTTTCAAGTTGTGCGTTGTTGGAATTTCTGCCACCTTCCAATCCAATCGGATGAAGCTGTGCAGGGCAAATCCCAAAAAGATTCAAAAAGATGATGAAGGTCCTGGACATAGTGGGATGCAAAGCCCTAACCTTAGAAACTGCAAGGAAATGATTAGAAAAAGCTCGAATTCGATCGTTGAAGGAATAACAATTTGTGCCTCAACTTCTTCCAGAGACATCGGAGAGGAAGGGGCCCGATCCATTTTGGGACTATCCGTAGCATCAGGAACTGGAGAAAACAAAGACTTTTTTTTTTCCCCAAATGATGGTAGAAAAAGAAAATGAGAATGTTAACCAACAATCTTGCACAAAACATAATAAAGATTTGGCAGAACCTTTATTTTGGCATCCTCTCAAGCTTAAAAAGGGCAGATTGCTGAAAACGCCTCGATCAGAGAGAAGAATGCCATTGTTCAGAAATTAGGGTTTTCTAGACTCACATGATAGCTTTTACAAAATTATTCGATGGCGGATACAGCTGGAGGTCAGTTCCATATTTGCTCTATCCACAGGCAACTCAACCAAAAAAAGTGGGAGGCATATGATGAGTGTACCAATACCAGTTAGGTAGCTATTTGAGGATCATGCTTGAAGGTTAGAACATGAGTTCGACCATCATATAGGAACTTCGAGCACATAAAGATTATAAGTGAGCCCTTGGTCCTAGCTGGCATATCATTCATATCATTCTGCCCTTAAAAGACTGCCAACTAATAGACTCATTGCCTATAGATAAGAAGGCTCAGGGCCTCCCCAAGTACGCAATCTATTCCTTCTCTCTCCTACAGTTTCTTTCCACTCTGAGAAGAACTGGCTCGAGCGTCAGAGGGGACCACCGGAGCAATCTGGCACCATACTTGTTAGTATTTGGAGTCCCTCATATTCATTAGAGAAGAATTCATGTTCAGGTAGAGGAGTTACAGGCTTCACAAATCAAACACGGACATGTACATGCATTGTGCATGTTATTAGTCGACTAATAGGTCTTATTAGTTAACTAGTCATGAGCTAGTCGACTGATACTTTGGTATAGTCGACTAGGTCCTGCAACAGAAAGTTAGATTTTCAGATTGTATTACAGTAATCGACTAGATTCTGGGTATAGTCGACTAATACTGGGTATTAGTCGACTAATGATTTGCCCTAGTCGATTAATACGGGTTCTGACAGTTTCCTAATACAGTTCTGTTTTCTATTTTGATTTGGATACAGGTTTCCTATTTCTCTTAGGTGGTGCTGATTTGGTTATTAGAGTTTGTGAAGGATTAGGATCATCCTAGGTGCCTATATAAATCCCTTAGGGGCCTTTTTTGAAGGTGTGTCAAGAATTCAAGAGAAATTCAGATTTTCACCATTGAGAGTTGTGAGAAAGAGATCTTCTTGAAACTCTTATATTTGTCTTCTCTGTTTTCAATAAAAATTACTTCCCTCCTCTCCTTGGACGTACGCACATTGTCGAACCACGATAAATCTTGTATTCTTTGGTTGTATAATGATATTGTTTTCAATTGCTTGCTAGTGATAGATCTTCTATGTTTCCGCTGCCGAGTCTTCAACTTGGTGTTTCTCTATTGTTTGAACGGTGATAGATCATCAATAATTGTTATCAGAGCGATGACTAGTAAAAGGACTACGACAACCAAGTTCGAGGTGGACAAATTCGACGAGAAGTCCAACTTCCTGTTGTGAAAGATACGAGTAACATCATTGCTCGTGAAGGAGGGCACACACAAGACCCTGCTTGGTATTGAAAAGAAGCCATCAAAGATGGAGGATGATGAGTGAAACAACATTCATTTCGCGCAAAGGTGACGATCATACTGTGTCTATCAGATGAGGTCCTCTACAACATGATAAACGAGGAGATAACTGCTGGTCTTTGGTGTAGGCTGGAGAGCATGTATATGACGAAGAGTTTGTCGAACAAGCTCTTCATGAAGACAGTTATACAGCCTTCGGATGAACGAATGTATGCCTATTCTACAAAATATCAATGCTTTTAATAGTATTTTAAGCGACTTGTTGCTCTTTAAGCTAGAAGAAGAAGACAAAACTCTTCTGTTACTCTCTACTCTTCCATCAAGTTATGACCACTTAGTAACCATCATCATGTATGGTAAGGAGATCTTAGAGTTAGAAGATGTCAAACAGATACTCCAGAACAACGAGCTGATAAAGAAGACAGATTCTACGAAGGAGGCCTCAGGATTGTTTGTCAAGGGCCAGAAGGGGAAGATCAAAGAGTAGGGGACCCAAAAGAGATCCAGAGGCTTCTAGCAGTTTCTCTTGCTAATTTTTCAGAAACCAGGGCACATCAAGAAAAATTGTATGAAATACAAGGAGATGCTGAAGAGAAAAGGCGGCGGAGATTCCGATGGGGCTAATACTAGTGGAAAGTCAGATCAAGCCGGGATTATCGAAGAAATAGATGAGGATTCATGATATGTCTCGACGGCTGAGTCAGGAAAAGGAAAATACGCAGATGCTTGGTTACTTGACTCGGAGTGACATACCACATGTGCCCAAAAAGAAAGTGGTTCAGTACTTACAAGCCTTATGATGGAGGCTCTGTCCGGATGGGATACGACGTCATGTGTAAGACTGTTAGCATCGGCAATATCTGTATGAGAATGTTTGATGGATAGGTTCGAACCCTCACGAACGTTCAACAAGTTCCGGATTTAAAGAAGAATCTTCTCTCGTTGGGAGCTTTGAAAGCCCGAGGGTATAAGTTTTCTGGTGCAGATAGAGGAATCAAAGTTACTAAAGGCTCTATGACGATTCTCAAATGAGAATGGACAACAACTTGTACAAGATGACATGAAGCATTCTTATTGGTGATGCTTCAGCAGCAACAGAGAAAGAGAATACTACAAGACTTTGGCACATGCATTGTGGACACATGAGCGAGCAAGGTCTTTAAGTCCTACACAAAAGGAGTGTTCTACCATGTATCAAATTTTGCAAATTTGATCTCTGTAAATTTTGCATTATGGGTAGGCAACGTAGAGTAACTTTCTCTACGTCACAGCACAAGACAAAGGGCTTGTTAGATCTCATTCACACAGATGTGTGAGGGACTTCACTAGTAGTATCCATTGGGGGTGCTGGTACTATGTTACTTTCATAGATGATCTTTCAAGAAAAGTTTAGGTATACTTCTTGAAGCAGAATTAGAAGTATTTCAGAAGTTCAAGGAGTGAAAAACTATGGTGGAAATCAGACGGGCCAGAAGGTGAAAGTCTTGAGGTCCGATAATGGAGGTGAATACACCTCCAAAGAATTCAAAGACTACTTAGCAAGTAAGGGCATCAAACATCAGCTATGTATTCTAAGGCGACCAGAACAAAACAGAGTAGTAGAGCGCATGAATCGAACACTTATAGAGCGTGCCCACAGTATCAGATTACAGACTAACATGTCAGAAGGATTTTGGGTAAAGGCAGTGAATCATGCGAGTTATCTGGTAAACATGTCACCATCAACAGCTATTGATCTTTAGATCCCAGAGGAGATATGACGAGGAGAGTCTGTGAACTATTCAACCTTACAAATTTTCGGTTGCCCAGCATATAGTTCGGTTGATAGTCAGAAAAGGAACAAAATGGAGTCCAAATCTAAGATGTGTATCTTCTTCGAGTTCACCAAAAGAGTCAAGGGTTTCAGACTTTGGGATTTCGAGAAAAGGGGCGCCTTTATCAGCAGTGAAAGTAAGGCGAATGATGTAGAAATTGGCGATCAACTTTTTTAAGCTTGTATTGCCCGCTAATTGGGATCGTCTTTTTTAAGCTTTTACCACTGATGCTTATGAGCAGGTTTTTGAACACAAATCACTAATCATTTTTCTTCTGAGTTTTAGGCTTGTGGTCACTCGATACAAAGACTGAATATATGCAGCTTAGGCGTTGTCCATGAGATCCAGTGGTGAGTACTAATGATCTTGTGTTTATTTAGTCTCAGATTCATGATCAAGATCTTAGTAGGTGTGTAGCTTCAACAAAAGATTTAAAGTTAAGTTTTAGAGCTTGCACGGTGTTTGGACCAAGTCAAGAAGGCTTCAAGTGAAGACTTCAAGAAGATGAAGACTTGTGTTTAGGTTTGTTTTTAGAAGATTTTAATTTTAGATAAAATGTAAAGGATAGAATAGTTGGTGGATTGCTCAAGTATATATTACACACACACACACTCTTGATTTAGTTTGTTTTTATAAAAGAATTTTCTTTTAGAAAATTATCAGTTTGGTTTTTGGTATTCTAGTTTACATGTTTTAACCAAAACCGTTTTTAGAGCTTAATGTCAAAAACATAGATATTTCACCATGTTTGTGTAGTGGATCATATCCATACACTCTATACTTCAAATGAGTTTAAATATCTTATTTTTTTTATTTGGAGAAGTTTTTAGAAAAATAAGTTTTGGAAAAATCAGTTTTGGCAAATACCGTTTTTGTGTTAAGCCAAATTCCCAAGTTACAAAAATAGTCCAAATTATTTGTAACATGCCTTGATTTTGTGCAAGCATGTTTGTTTATCAAAGAATATTGGTAAAACTATTTTTGTAGATTTTTCATGATTTTATGGGATTTTAATTGAGCCAAAATGACCAAGTTTTCTTTCCCAGAAATCCCTGACCTGGCTTCAGCCGGCCGACCGGGACGGTCGACCGTAGCTTGAAGTCGGCCGACCGTATCGGTCAACTAACGTGCACAGCGTGCACGCCAGTATCTGGCTGGAGGGCCGGTCGACCGGGACGGTCGACCGTCCAGAGAGCTTTGCTCTCTGGAAAGCCTTGGTCGACCAGGACGGTCGACCGGCAGAGAGTCTGCTCTCTGTTCCAGAGGTTCGGTCGACCGGGAGGTCGACCGCTGCCCCAACGGTCAGAAATCTGACCGTTGGCGGTCGACCGGGCGGTCGACCGTCAGGCCATCTGGCTCCCAACGGCTAGTTTTTCTAGCTCTATAAATTGGGGCATTTGGGGGCTATTTTCTACAAGATTTTTGGAGAGTTTTCAAGTCAGTTTTTCCTACTCTATTAAGAGGTTTTCTCCACAAAATTGAGAGCAATTATTTCCTATCAAAAAGGGGAGTTTTATCAAGAGTGTTTAAAAGTGAATTTCTTGAGTTTTCCTCCACCATCTCAATCCTTGCTTTCTCACACAACACTTGAGCTATCCATTGCTATATCTACCTATAGGGATTTGTTGTGAGAGGATTTTAGGTGATCAAGAGTTGTGATCACCAAAGTTCATTTTTGTTCTTTGAGGAGGCGGACTCGCGGGTTCGCGGTGTTTCGAGTTCGTGTGTGAACTCCGTGTTTGAGGTGCGGCCTCGGCGAGCTAGAGAGCTTGCGGTGTGTACGGACTATGGAGTCCGAGGGCTTGTAGGTGTTGCGGCACTGAGTGATCCGGGAGATCGATTATAGTGGAAATCCTTCGTGTGTCGAAGGCGGGGATGTAGAGCAAGGGTGCTCGAACCTCGAAACAAATCCCTTGTGTTTGCGATTGCTTACTCTCTCTATCTCCTTAATTATATCTTGCATGCTTCTATTGTGTTTATCTTTACATGCTTGATATTCTTTTTGTGCTAAATTGATATATGCTTGGGGATTGTTTGCTAACACTAATATTCAACCAAGAGAGCCAACGCGGCACCTCAACTCTTATTTAGAGGAATCTTGAGGAGTTTGTCCAGAGCCCTTCACGGGGAATTCGGAACACGTGGTGTTTAGCTTAAGAATTTTTGTTTGCATCATAATAGTTTTTAATTCCGCATTTAGTGACCATTAGATTAGTCATCACCTATTCACCCCCCCCCCCCCTCTAGGTGATTTTACACATTGATTGCCAAGTACATGTGAAAAGAGGTTTTCATGGTTCTCTTTGGTTGATTATAGGATTTTTTTTTTGAATAAATACACTTTTTAAAAATAATTTCATATTTTCAGAAATTGACTTTTGACATGTCACGTCGGTTGTGGGTCATTTCGCCCCTCTAGCATGGTGGCCTCCACTGGCAAGAAATTGTATTTTTTGATCTTAGTTAACACTCCCTGATAAAGAAATTTAATTTTTTTCTTTAACTTTTTTCTTTGTTCAGAATTTCCAACTCCGGATAAATAATTAATATTTTTTTAGTAAATTTTCTTTCATCGGAGTTGCCAATATCAGACAAAAAAAAAACTTGAAAAAAAAACTCTCAGTGAAATGTCCCAGTCCAGTGACCAGAACGAAAGATCAACCACCACATGCATTGATTGTTGGGAAAATTGTCTTTAGGCCCCTGGTCTAAAACTGCCATGTGAAAACTCTCCATAGTCTGCAACACATTGGAAAAGCCCCTGTATGCCACTTTAAATGTGGCTAGCACCTTTGCACGCCCGCATAGCTCACATGGGTCATTTGTGTAGGTCAAATATCCAAACTACCCTCAGTCGTTTCCATTCTCCGAGGGAAAAGACAATAGCGGCGTCAAAATTACTGTATCCGTTTCTTCTCTCTCTATTTTCTCTTCAATCTCTCAAAAATCGTCTATTTTTCTCTATGAATCTTTTAAAATTTTCTCTAATCTCTAAAATTATAGTAGATCTGAATCCTTCTTTGTCGTTTCTTTTGGAATCGACTGACTCCCCCGACCTCAATGGCTAAGGACCCCGGTAGGGAAGGGAAAATCTTCTATGACCAGATCCGAGGAAGAGCTGAGGCGTATTCCTTCTTCCAGCGAGACGTTAGTGAAAGTACAGCTAGAGGGGGGTGAATAGGCGTACGGCTAATCTATGAACAATAATGCGGAAATTAAACCTTAATTGCAACACACTTAGTGTAACCAAAGAGTGTAGCCGAATTCTTGGTGAAGGGCTCTGGACGAACTCCTCTTGATTCCTCTGAATAAGAGTTGAGGTGCTATATGAAGCTCTCTTGGTTAAACAAAAGTGATGCACACAAACAAACCAAGCATGTATATGATATGACAATATGAATCAATGCACAATGTAAGAGAGAGAGTAAGAGAAAGCGGATCAAACGCAAACACCGAGATATGTTTCGAGGTTCGAGCACACAGCTCTACGTCCCCGCCTTCACACAGAAGGATTTCCACTAACTCGTCCACACAGGACTTCCCATACAAGGAACCTCCACTGAGGATTTTGGGCAATACAATAACCGGGCGTACATAACTCCTCTCTTAAATACAACACAACCTCTACACTTAGAGGCTAGGCACAAAGTCACCACAATATCAACCTCACAATAGAGGGATAGGCACTTAGCCAACAAGCATAATCTCTTCTACACTTAGAGGGATTCCAAACCAACCTCCACACTCACCTCTACACAAGAGGGATTCAACAACAAAGAAAAGAGTGTTGGCCCAGAGGCCTTCCACTCTAGTTTTGATGATGATTAACTCGTGTAGTTGTAACGCCCCGATCCCGCAGGTACGGGGACGTTATGGCGACGTACATACGCGAGGAGAAAAGGGGACGTTACAGTAGTTATGTTTACTAATAATCTTGTGATTTTAGTTTCAGATCATTTAGCAAGATATTAGTTGGTGATTGCTTTAACAAGATGAGTTTTGAAGCCTTCACATTGTGATTCCAGAGCCCGAGCATCAAGATCATACCTTGCACTCGTTGGAGTTTCGCTTGTGGATCACGTTTGGGATCAAGTCGGCTTGAAGATTGAAGATCGTCAAGAAGACTTAGGTATCCTAGTTTTGTTTAGTGTGTTTAGATCCATTTGTAAAGCTTAGTATAGTTGATATGCTCAAGTGCACAACACACACGTTTTATGGATATTGGTTTTCATGAATAGTTTAGATCAAAACAAGTTTAAATGGTTTTTATGTATATTAGATGTGTTCGATATACATACATGCTTCTTATCTTAAACAAACTTATTTTGATGTGTCTATTCATGAGTTTTAAGAAAAATCAGTTTTTCCTATTGAGAAAAATCCATGTGTGATAAAATACATGTTTTGGTTTTTGATAAAAATGATAAAACACAAAAATGGTTTCATATGCTTGATATTTGAGTTAAATTTTTATCATATGTTTATTTATCAATGCAAAATGGTAAAACTATTTTTGGGGATTTTTAGAAGTTTTTAAAGAATTTTTAGAAATATTTTTAAACTGTTCTTCTGTCCCAGAATTTGGCTGCCAGGCTTTGGCGGTCGACCCAGACGGTCGACCGTGTTCCAGAGCCGGTCGACCGGTCGGTCGACCGACGTGCACAGGTCTGTGCATGTCTGGCCAGGCAATGGGACGGTCGACCAGGCGGTCGACCGGACCAGAGAGCCTTGCTCTCTGTATCTGGGCGGTCGATCGGTGGTCGACCGGGTTGCCCAACGGTCATATTTATGACCGTTGGCGGTCGACCGGGCGGTCGACCGCAAGCCTGTCAGGCTGACAGATCAGCCTAACGGCTAGTTTTCTGTTTGGCCTATATAAACCCCAATTCTTTGGGATTTTGGCTAAGATTTTCAAGAGCAAAAATTCCTACCTTTCTGAAGTGTTTTTACAAGTTTTAAAAAGTGTTTTAGAGCTTTAAAAGATTTCATCTTTATTGTTTTTCAAGGGTTTTGGAAAATTAAAGAAAACTAAGTTTTTGGGATATTGTTTTGGATTTTCATTTCTATCATCTACAAGAGATTTTCCAATTAGTTTTTCTTTGTTATTTGATTTCCAAAAACACCTTGATATCCAGTTGAGCTATATCTTCTATCCTAATCTCTATAGGATCTATTGTTTTGTGGAAAGAGGAAAGTGGTTTGTGGTTGAAATATACCACTTGTTGTAATACCCTTTCATTGTTGGGTTGCTCCCTCTTTGGTAGAGGTTGAGGTTGTTAGTTTGCTCCCTCTAGTGAGAGGTGGAGTTGGTGTTTGTATCCCTCTTCGGTAGAGGTGATTTATGGTTGTTTGGCTACGGGCCTACCCCTCGGTTGTGAGGTGGTGTTTGAGAGAGGAGTTTGGTACTCTCGGTGTTGTACAAATCCTCCTCGGTGAAGGTTCCCTCGGTGGGAGTTAGTGGATTGGAAATCCTTCTCGGTGAAGGCGGGGACGTAGAGCTAGGGGCTCGAACCTCGAAACATATCCTTGTGTTTGCGTTTGATCCATTGTCTCTCTAACCCTCTCTCTTTATTTGTGTTGTGCATTATTCATTTCATTCATATCTTGTATGCTTGTGTTGTCCTTGCATTTAATTCATATTGCTTATTCTTATATGCTTGGATTGTTTGTGTGTGCCTCACTTATACTTAACCACGAGAGCTTCATATAGCACCTCAACCCTTATCTAGGGGAATCAAGAGGAGTTAGTCCAGAGCCCTTCACGGAAAATTCGGCTACACTTATTGGTTGTATTAAGTGTGTTGCAAAATAGTTTTTAGCTTCCGCATTTAGTTTCTAGATTAGCATTATCACCTATTCACCCCCCTCTAGGTGATTTACAATTGGTTTCAGAGCCTACGCTCCTGATACTTAGGCTTAACATCATAGGAGTGAGATCCTTATTTGTTAATCTATCATTTGCATTTTGCTTGTTTGCACACATATAGTTTATACCCATGGACTTCATGACCCCACCTATGTTTGACCCTTCCAACATTGTTGTTTGGAAGACTAGGATGTCCTTTTACCTACAAGCCCTAGGATATAAGGTTCACCTTGCCATTACCAAATTAGTGATAGCAAGCATATAGAGGCCAATGCACTAGCCCTTGAGGCTATTAGAAGCACGCTTTCAAAAGATTATCTTATGCATGTTTCTAATCTTGATTCGGCCTTTGCAGTGTGGAACAAGTTGATAACCACATCCACCTCCAACTTCAAATGCCAAATCAACCGGAGGAAACTAGTGGAGAATCCGATTCTCAATGCTATATGGTCCAAGGGAATGACTCCCTTGAAGTACATTCGGAATCTCAACTAGATAATGATAGTACTAGTTCTTCCTGTGATGATTATGTTGATGCCCATGCTTTAAATGAAGAACTTTCAATTGTGTGTGAAAAATTGATTGAAAAATATAATCTTTTGAAAAAGAAGAGTTTTGAATTTAATAAAGAAAATAAGGTTTTATGTTCAAAACTTGATTTGGTTTTGCAAGAAAAAGAGGAGATTTCTAATTAGAGGGATTCACTGAAATCTCAACTTAATCTTATTTTAAAAGAAAATGAGTTTTTGAAAAATAGAAATGATTGTAATGATGTTTTGAAGAAAATAAAGTTATATCTTCAAAACTTGATTTTGTTGTAAAAGAAAATAATTCTTTGAAAATGAAAATTGTTTCTATTTCAAAAGATTTAGAAATTTGTTTAAAGAAAAATGATATTTTGAAAAATAAGATTGATTCCCATGTTTGCCATGCTAGGGTAGTTTCACCTAGATCACCCCTTGCATGCTTCACTTTTTCTACAATTCAAAATGATATAAATTTGTTAAAGAAGAATATGGATTGTTTGGGCTCCACTTTGAGCCAATGTATGGTGAGCCATTCACGCTTGGAATCCTTGGTTCGAAAGAAACAAGTTCCATCTTTTCATGCACACCCCCCACGGCATACACATGCTCCTCACGGACACCATCATCACTTGTATGCTCATGTGTACACTTGTACACATTGTGGACGTAAGGGCCACCTTGCTAAATTTTGCTTTGATAGATTATATGATGTAAATTTAGTAAATAATTTTGTTTGGGTTAGAGAAGGTACTAACCCCCATGGACCCAAAAGAATATGGGTACCAAAGACCACCCCTCTTATGTTTGATGTAGGTGTGGGCTCTCACATGACGTGAGAGTAGCGGTACCTTGGAGTGGATGCGTTCCGAGCTTCATGGAAATCATTTGGATGCATCACTTTCAAGGGATGTTGGGTGGAGGACCACCTTGTTTTTGGAGACATGGAGAGTTGCCTCATAGGTTTTGGTAACGGTCTCTTACTCCTTATTTATGTTTGCATGCTTTTCATGTTTATTATATATAGTATGTTTTGATGTTTATAGATTATTATGTTAATGTCATGTTTATTAGACCCTTGACATGCATGTATAGCCTTTTGAGACACCCATGTTTAATATGGACTATTATTTTTGTGTTCTCACCATTGTTTAGCTATCATGTTTATCTTAGCTCTAATAACATGTGAATTTACATAATAATCATGTCTATGTTTTTCATGTTTATTTATATCTTGTTTTATGCTTCATGTTTTGAATAGATGTTTAAATGTTAGTTTTCATTAAGACTAGGTATATATTTGTGTATATAGTGGGCCACAAATAAATCTATATATGTGTGTGCTTGAATGCTTATTTGTTCCCATTAGATGTACTAGTATAGTCTAGTTTTGATGATTCATGCATTTGACTTGTATTCCACTTTTTGGACATGTTTTTTAAGATCATGTGTTTTCACTTCATGTATATGTTTATTTTGCCAAAACATTAAGATATACATGTATACCCCTTGAGTCATTTGCTTTTCGTGCAAATCTTTATTGTGGATTCTATTATGTTTAGGGATATGTATGTATACTTATTGGTTTGTCAAAACATACATATACCTTGAAGTATATATATTGTTTTAATGAAAATTTAGTTTTGATAATTTTCATGTTTTTCATGTTTAACTTCATGTATATGTCCATCTTGTCTAAACTATTGATTATACATATACATCCTTTGAGCCACGTGCCTTCATGCATATATCTTTGTGGACTCGTTGTGTTTGAATCTGTATGTATTCTTTAGTTTGTATAAGACATACATATACCTTGAAGATTAAATAAGTTTTGATGATTTTCTTGTTTCAAGAAATATTGAGCTAAATTGAATACTTTCATGATCATGTTCTTCACATTGTATTTGTACACTCACATTTCTTGTTTACTCATGTTTTATTTTCATGAGTTATATTTATGCTTCATTGATTATGAGTGTTAGCTATTTTGTGAATTTCATGTTTTTATGAAAAATATTTTTGTTTTATTCCTTACTTGAAGGATTTCGTACTAGTTTACAAGTTTTTCATTTAACTAGTTCGTATTCTTCATTATGGTAGAGTTTTTCAAACATACTTTATACTTTCAAACCTATTTTTGAAAACCCCTACCTTCAAAGGGTGGTTGGATGGGAGACCATGCTCATGTATGCTTTATAGTGAAAATCATTTTAAACTTGAACATGACTGGATGGTAGGAAATATGAGATATACATTTGATATTATTGTTGTTTCAATTGGTATAATTGGATTCTTTCAATTGGTATCAATATTGACATTTTCTTATATACTCATATATTTTTTATACGTATGCTTACATTTCGAAGAGTATCAATTTCGATTGGTATCTATTTTTCATACATATATATATTTTGTTTATGCTAAGCTTGAGTTTTAATGACTATCTTGTTTCAATTGACTAGTTTTCAATTGGTATCCATATACAAGCTTATTCATTGTTTCATTTGGTATTTCATAAAGGGGGAGAAAACCTTGTATTTTATCTTTCAATTGGTATTTGATTTCCACTCACATACTTTATGATTGAAAATTTCAATTTGGTATCATATGTTCAAAATAAAAACACATTCTTAATTGGTATCAAATTTATTTTATTGAGAAAATTCAAAATTTTGTTTTAAGAAATGTTAAAAAGTTTTGATTTGTATTGCCTATATGCAAGGAGAGATTAACATCTCTTCTACATATAGATTCATAATGAGTGTTTCTTGTATTGAGGAGCTTGACAACTCTTCTTTATGTGGTACACGTGTGTAGGGGGAGCTTCACATCTCCTCTTATGCATTGCATAGTGTACGTTATGTGAATTAGGGCTTGTCATCCCTCCTTCATGTAATGTATCTATGTAGGGAAGCTTCACATCTTCCTCTTCATGAATGTATATCGCATATACCATTTGTTGATTGATCTATGTTCACTTTCAATTGGTATCAAGATGCACTATTTTGACATATTTTTAAATTGATATCTTAATTGATTGTAACCCCTTATTGATATTCTTTTTGTTTTAGACAAAAAGGGGGAGACATTGTTTTTATTGTTTTTGACCCCTTTGTTGATTCTTTGTTTCGAACAAAAAGGGGGAGAAAAATTTATAGTTTTGCTTTTGCTTTTACCCTTTATTGATGATTGACAAAAAGGGGAGAAAGATGTTGAGAAAGATGTTGAGTTTTATATGCATATTTATGTTTTGCATATATTAAGTTTAATTGGTATCTAGAGCATGTTTTGTTTTTGAAAATTTCATTGGTATCAAGAGCATTTTATTGTTTATGCATATCTATGCATGTTTCATGTTTCATATTCATTGCATATTTATGTTTATTTGTTTATGCATGAGTTAAGGGGGAGCTTCTTTGAAGCTTAACTTTAATCCATGCATATATAACTTCATGAGTTTTGTCATCATCAAAAAGGGGGAGATTGTTGGCCCAGAGGCCTTCCACTCTAGTTTTGATGATGATTAACTCATGTAGTTATGTTTACTAATAATCTTGTGATTTTAGTTTCAGATCATTTAGCAAGATATTAGTTGGTGATTGCTTCAACAAGCTGAGTTTTAAAGTCTTCACATGGTGATTCCAGAGCCCGAGCATCAAGATCATACCTTGCACTCGTTGGAGTTTCGCTCGTGGATCACGTTTGGGATCGAGTCGGCTTGAAGATTGAAGATCGTCAAGAAGACTTAGGTATCCTAGTTTTGTTTAGTGTGTTTAGATCCATTTGTAAAGCTTAGTATAGTTGATATGCTCAAGTGCACAACACACACGTTTTATGGATATTGGTTTTCATGAATAGTTTAGATCAAAATAAGTTTAAATGATTTTTATGTATATTAGATGTGTTCGATATACATACATGCTTCTTATCTTAAACAAACTTATTTTGATGTGTCTATTCATGAGTTTTAAGAAAAATCAGTTTTTCCTATTGAGAAAAATCCATGTGTGATAAAATACATGTTTTGGTTTTTGATAAAAATGATAAAACACAAAAATGGTTTCATATGCTTGATATTTGAGTTGAAATCTTTATCATATGTTTATATATCAATGCAAAATGGTAAAACTATTTTTGGGGATTTTTAGAAGTTTTTAAAGAATTTTTAAAAATATTTTAAACTGTTCTTCTGTCCCAGAATTTGGCTGCCAGGCTTTGGCGGTCGACCCAGACGGTCGACCGTGTTCCAGAGCCGGTCGACTGGTCGGTCGACCGACGTGCACAGGTCTGTGCATGTCTGGCCAGGTAATGGGACGGTCGACCGGGCGGTCGACCGGACCAGAGAGCCTTGCTCTCTGTATCTGGGCGGTCGACCGGCGGTCGACCGGGTTGCCCAACGGTCATATTTATGACCGTTGGCGGTCGACCGAGCGGTCGACCGCAAGCCTGTCAGACTGACAGATCAGCCTAACGGCTAGTTTTCTGTTTGGCCTATATAAACCCCAATTCTTTGGGATTTTGGCTAAGATTTTCAAGAGCAAAAATTCCTACCTTTCTGAAGTGTTTTTACAAGTTTTAAAAGTGTTTTAGAGCTTTAAAAGATTTCATCTTTATTGTTTTTCAAGGTTTTGGAAAATCAAAGAAAATTAAGTTTTTGGGATATTGTTTCTGATTTTCATTTCTATCATCTACAAGAGATTTCCCAAGTAGTTTTTCTTTGTTATTTGATTTCCAAAAATACCTTGATATCCACTTGAGCTATATCTTCTATCCTAATCTCTATAGGATCTATTGTTTTGTGGAAAGAGGAAAGTGGTTTGTGGTTGAATTATACCACTTGTTGTAATACCCTTTCATTGTTGGGTTGCTTCCTCTTTGATAGAGATTGAGGTTGTTGGCTTGCTCCCTCTAGTGAGAGGTGGAGTTGGTGTTTGTATCCCTCTTCGGTAGAGGTGATTTGTGGTTGTTTGGCTACGGGCCTACCCCTCGGTTGTGAGGTGGTGTTTGAGAGAGGAGTTCGGTACTCCCGGTGTTGTACAAATCATCCTCGGTGGAGGTTCCCTCGGTGGGAGTTAGTGGATTGGAAATCCTTCTCGGTGAAGGCGGGGACGTAGAGCTAGAGGCTCGAACCTCGAAACATATCCTTGTGTTTGCGTTTGATCCATTGTCTCTCTAACCCTCTCTCTTTATTTATGTTGTGCATCATTTATTTCATTCATATCTTGTATACTTGTGTTGTCCTTGCATTTGATTCATATCGCTTATTCTTATATGCTTGGATTGTTTGTGTGTGCCTCACTTATACTTAACCACGAGAGCTTCATATAGCACCTCAACCCTTATCTAGGGGAATCAAGAGGAGTTAGTCCAGAGCCCTTCACGGGGAATTCGGCTACACTTGTTGGTTGTATTAAGTGTGTTGCAAAATAGTTTTTAGCTTCCGCATTTAGTTTCTAGATTAGCACTATCACTTATTCACCCCCCCCCTCTAGGTGATTTACAAAGAGGTTTACAACTCAAGGTGATCACAAAGACCACAAACCCAATCTTTTCTCACTAAACAAAGATCCTATAGATAGGATAGAAATGATAAGCTCAAGTGTAAGAAATCAAGATGTTTGGAAATCAAAACATAAAGAAAAATACTTGGGAAATCAATTAGAATTTGATAGAAATGAAGAAAAAACAAATATCCCAAATCTCTATTTTTCTTTAATTTTTCTAACCCTTGAAAACAAATAAAGATCAAATCTTTTGGCTCTAAAACTCTTTTGAAAACTTGTATTAAAACACTAGAGAAGATGGAAATTTTTGCTCTAAAAATTCTTGTCAAAAACCAACTTCAAATGAGGTATTTATAGCCCCTTTGAAAATCTACCCGTTGGCAGCTGGAAAGGGCCAGAATGCCCTTCCGGTCGACCAGCCAACGGTCACATTTTTTACCATTGAACCCTCCGGTCGACCGCGCGGTCAACCGGGCCAAAGTGAACGGTCGACCGCCCGGTCGACCGGCCCCACCCGAGAGTTGGGTGACTTCAGTCCGTCGACCACACGGTCGACCGGCCAAATCACTTGGCCTTTGTGCACATCTTGTGCACATCGGTCGACCAGTCCGGTTGACCGTCCCGGTCGACAGGGAAAATTTCAGGATTTAAAAACTAGTCTTTTTAACTTCAATTAAATCCCATAAAATCACATAAATTTCAAAAAAATCAGTTCTTGTATTATCTTTAAAATACAAACATGTGTGATAAAATTCAACATATATTTCAATCTTTTTGAACAATTTTTGTGACTTGAAAAATTTGCCTTAACCCAAATTCTGTATTTTTCAAAACTTAGATTTTTGAAATAGAAATCCGATTTTTTTCAAAACACATGTAAATACAAAAACATGATATTTAAACAACTTTAAAGCATATTGTATATGGATAGAATCCAATATACATGAAAAGAATTATATTTATGTTTTTGACATTAAATCCTGTCTAAATACAAAACTCCAAACACATGAATAGTGTATCAAAATAAGTTTTTCTAAATAGATAAAGCATATATGTATATAGATCAAATCTAATATACATTAAACCATGTAAACTTGTTTTGATTCTTTCTATTCATGAAAACCAAGATCGGTTAAACTGAAAACCAAAATATGAAACTTAAAATAAGTGTGTGTGTTGTGAACTTGAGCATATCACACTATCTAATCTTTACAATGGATCTAAACTAAATCTTAACTAAACAAACCGAATCCTTTTTGTAGAGCGTCGTCTCCAAGTCGACTCGATCCAAACGTGATCCACCGAGCTTGACTCCAAACGAGTGCTAGATATGAACTTGACGCTCGAGCTCTTGAATCACCATGTGAAAGCTTCAAAACACCTTTGTTGAAGCTAATCACCTACTAATATCTTGGTTAAATATCTGAAACTAAATATCACAAGATTATTAGTAAACTATAACTACATGAGTTAATCATCATCAAAACTAGAGTGGAAGGCCTCTAGGTTATGTTCTTTTCGGTCTTCAATTCATCTATTTCTATGTCCACCTCTCTAACAAGTCTGTCCACATTACCTATTTTTGTCCATGTATTTAAAAATTGTTCTTCTGTCCACGTCATTTGATTATTTGTCTACCTTTTTCATTATTTGTCCACTTGTCTTATTTTCTACCACCTTCTCTTATATTTTTTTCGCCTTATCTTATATTCTGTCAGTCTTTTGTTAATTTGTTTAACTTTTACAGATATACTCCTGCAAAGAAGAAGACGAAGGATACCAGGATACTTCTCCGTCCTGCTTTCTGGATTCAACCTTATTCTCATTTTATGGAGGGTCTGTTACCTCGCCTAAGGGATGCCCACCAGACAACCTTCGATGGTTCTCCATTTGTCCACTTCTTAGAGCTAGGACCACTGCCAATAGATCAAGTTGAAAGACACCTAGAGGGGGGGTGAATAGGTGTAAGTGTTAATCTAGTGAACTAAATGCGCTAAACGCGGAAGCTAATGCAAATCTTGCACAAACTTAATACAACACAACAAGTGTAGCCGAATTCCCTGTGAAGGGCTCTGGACTAACTCCTCTTGATTCCCCTTGAATGGGTTGAGGTGCTATGTGAAGCTCTTGTTGGTTAAGTATAAGTTAGGCACACACACCAGCAAGCCAAGCAAATAAGGATGAATAGCAATATGAATATATGCAAGGCACAAATGCAAGCAATATATGATATAAATGAAGTATGATGCTTTGCACAAATGTAAAGAGAGAGAGAGAGAGAGTTTAGAGTCAAGTGGATCAAACGCAAACACAATGATATGTTTCGAGGTTCGAGCCCGTAGCTCTACATCCCCGCCTACACCACCATGTAGGATTTCCAAACCACTATCTCCCACCAAGGGAACCTCTACCGAAGAGGATTTGTTACAACTCTAGGAGTACCAAACTCCTCTCTCAAACAACCACCTCACAACCGAGGGGTAGGCTGTAGCCAATACAACCAACAACCAACACCTCTACCGAAGAGGGTTACAACACCAACTCCACCTCTCACTAGAGGGAGCAAACCAAATCACCCGATCACCTCTACCAAAGAGGGATACAACAAGAACAAGGGTGTTTACAACAAGTGGTTCCAAAAACCACAAACTCAATCTCTCTTTTCTTTCTCTCTTTTTCCACAAAACAAAAAATCCTAATAGAATAGGATAGGTGATAGCTCAAGTGTGAAAAAATTAGGTGTTTTTGGAAACAAGCAACAAAGAAAAACTACTTGAGAATCTCTTGTAATTGATAGAAAATGAAAGTCAATACAATCTCCCAAAACCCTAGTTTTCTTTGATTTTCCAAAAACTCAAAACAATAAAGATGAGAAGTTTAAAGCTCAAAAACTCTTTTTAAAAACTTGTTTTAAACTTAGGAAAACTGGGAATTTTTCTCTTCTAAAAACCTTGGCCAAAATCCCAAAGAATTGGGGTTTATATATAGGCCTATCAGAAAACTAGCCGTTAGGCTGATGTGGCAGCCTGACAGGCTAACGGTCGACCGCCCGGTCGACCGCCAACGGTCAGAAATGTGACCGTTGGGCAAACACGGTCGACCGGCACGGTCGACCGACCCAAACAAACAGAGAGCACTGCTCTCAGTCCCGGTCGACCGCCCGGGTCGACCGTCCCAGAGCTGCCAAACGTGCACAGATCTGTGCACGTCGACCGACCGGCCCGGTCGACCGACTTCATCCTAGTCGACTTGGTCAGTTGACTTAGTCGACTGGTTGAAGCCTGGAACAGAAATCTAGGTCAGAAAAACAGTTTAAAAATATTTTGAAAAATCTTTTAAGTCTTCTAAAAATTCACAAAACTTGTTTTAACATTTTATATTGAAACACAAACAAGTGATAAAAATTTCAAGACATATATCAATCATATCAATTCATTTTTGAGTCTTGCAAATTTTATCAAAAACAAAACTTATATTTTTATCAAACTTTATTTTTCCATACATGAATAGGGAGGTCAAAATAAGTTTGTATAAGTCATTTAAGCATGTATGTATAACTAGAATACATCTACTATACATATAAACCATATAAACTTGTTTTGATCAAACTATTCATGAAAACCAAATCCAAACATAAAACGTGTGTGTTTGTGCACTTGAGCATATCAACTATACTAAGCTTTACAAATGGATCTAAAACACACTAAACTATGGATACCTAAGTCTTCTTGACGATCTTCATCTTCAAGGCGACTCGATCCACAAACACCGTGATCCATGAGCTAGGAAAGGTATGATCTTGATGCTTTGGCCCTGGAATCACCATGAAAAGCTTCTAACCTCCTTTGTTGAAGCTAATCACCAACTAATATCTTGCTAATGATCTGAAACTTAAAATCACAAGAATATTAGTAAACATAACTACATGAGTTAATCATCATCAAAACTAGGGTGGAAGGCCTTTGGGCCAACAATCTCCCCCTTTTTGATGATGACAAAACTCATGGAGTTATATATGCATGGATTAAAATTAAGCTTCAAAGAAGCTCCCCCTTAACACATGCATAAACAAATAAACAAAAGATATGCAATGAATGTACATAAACATGTATGCATCAATATGCATAAAACACATAAACATGTTCTAGAAGCTCTAGATACCAATTAAATTAATAAAACATTAACAAAAACACTAGATGCTCTAGATACCAATAAAACTTATATATGCAAAAACATAAGTATGCATATATAAACTTGTACCAATCATGCATATTTAAAAGATTTTGGTTATATATGCATGTTAAACTCTCAAATAATTCTCCCCCTTTTTGTCAATCATCAACAAAGGGTAAACGATCAAAACAATAAAATGAGGGGTAAAAATCTTTCTCCCCCTTTTGTCAATCAAAACAATACAAACAATGTTCTCCCCCTTTTTGTCTAAAAACAAAATCAAGGTCAATAAAGGGTGACAATCAATTAGGATATCAATTTAAAATATGTCAATGACGCATCTTGATACCAATTGAAAGTAAACAAAAATCAATAAATGTTATATGCTATATACATTCATGAAGAGGAAGACGCTAAGTTAGCTTCCCTACACATATGCATTACATGAAAGGGGATGTTAAGCCCTAATTCACATAACACACATTATGTAATGCATAAGAGGAGATGTGAAGCTCCCCCTACACACGTGTACCACATAAAGAAGAGATGTTAAGCTCTTCAATACAAGATACACTCATCATGAATCTATATGTAGAAGAGATGTTAAGCTCTCCTTGCATATAGTCAATATAAATCAAAACTTTTGTATAATTTTTCTTTAAACAAAATTTTTAGATATCAATTTAAAACACAAGACATCTTGATATCAAAAGATAGTATTTTTCCTTTTTAAGTCATATAAACAATTGAAATGACTATTTTCTATCATAAAGTAAGGGAGTGGAAATACAAGTACCAATTGAAATATGAAAATCGAATTTTCTCCTCCTTTATGAAATACCAACAGAAACTATGCGTAGGCTTGTAATAAGATACCAATTGAAAACTAAATCAATTGAAATGAAGTTGAAGCTCAAGCTCTAGCATAAAAAGATTTGTGCTTAAAATATAGAAATATAGTAGCACAAATGAAACAAGTATATGTGTATGAAATAGAATGAGTACCAATCACCAATAGATGATACCAATTGAAAAGTATACATACACAATAAACATATGAGTATACAAAAAGAATCAAGATTGATACCAATTGAAAGAGTTCAATGATACCAATTGACATAACAAAAAAAAGCATGGTATAACTCATATAACTACCTCCCATCTCATGCACAAGTTTAAAAATAATTTTCATATAAAACATACAAGGCATGGACTCCCATCCAACCTCCTGTTAAGGGTAGGGGTTTTCAAAAATAGATTTGAAAAATAAGCTTTGTTTTTGAAAAACTCTACCAAAATGAAGAATACCATAACTAGTTAAATGGAAAAACTTTTAAACTAGTACGAAATCCTTCAAGCAAGGAATAAACTAAAAATAAATTTCATAAAACACATGTAAATCACATAACACTTAAAAACACTCAATATTCAATAAAGTCCATACATGCTCATGAAAATATACTCATGAGAAATATAAAAAATGATGAGTACAAGTAATGTGTGACATGGCATTATGAAATTTCCAATTAAGCTCAAAATTCCTTGAAACATGAAAACATGAAAATCATCAAAAACTTATTTAATCTTCAAGGTATATGTATGTCTTATACAAACTAAGGTATACATACATATCCAAACACAACGAGTCCACAAAATATATGCATGAAGGTACGTGGCTCAAAAGGATGTATATGTGTAACAATAATTTGGATAAAATAGACATATACATGAAGTTAAACAATTAAACACAAAATCAAGAATCTTCACCAAAGCAAATTTCATTTCAAGGTATATGTATGAATTGTCAACACAATAAGTATACATACATATCCCTAAACACAATTGAGTCCATATATGGATTTGCATGAAAGGCAAATGACTCAAGGGGTATACATGTATATCTTAAAGTTTGGCAATACAAACATATACATGAAGTGAAAACACCAATCATAAAATAAATTCAAAATAGGAATACAAGTTTAAAATGTATGGATCATCAAAACTAGACTATACTAGCACATCTAATGGGTTCAAATACGCATTCAAGCTCAAACATATATAGATTTATTTGTGACCCATTATATGCACAAATATATACCTAGTCTTAATGAAAACTAACATTTAAACATATATTCAAATCATGTAGCATCAAAACAAGATAAAATCATCATGATAAATTTTAAACATGATTATTATGTAAATTCACATGTTATTAAATCTATGATAAACATGATAGCTAAACAAGGGTGAGAACACTAAAATAATGGTCCATATTAAACATGGGTGTCTTAAAATGCTAAACATGTATGTCAAGGATTTAATAATCATGGCATTTACATACTAATCCATAGACAATGAAACATGCTATAAAACATGAATATTAAAAGCATGTAAGTAATAAATGGGAGTTAGGAATCGTTACCAAAACCTAGAAGGCAACTTTCCTTATCTCCAAAACATGGTGGTCATCTCCATCAACCTTCCCTTGAAAGTGATGCATCCAATTGATTTCCATGAAGCTCGGAACGCATCCACTCCAAAGTGTCATCACTCTCACGTCATGTGAGAGCCCACACCTACATCAAATAAAGGAGGGGTGGTCTTTGGTACCCACATCTTATTGGGTCCATGGGGGTTTGTCCCTTCTCTAACCCAAACAAACTTATTTGCTAAATTTAAAATATGTATTCTATCATAACAAAATTTAGCAAGGTGGCCCTTACGTCCACAATGTGTACAAGTGTACACATGAGCATACATATGGTGATGGGTGTGTCCGTGAGGAGCATGTGTATGCCGTGGAGGGTGTGCATGCATAAAGGATGGAACTTGTTTCTTTCGAACCAAGGTTTTCAAACGTGAGTGGTTCATGGCACATTGGCTCATAGTGGAGCCCAAACAATCCATTTTCTTCTTAATTAAATTTATATCATTTTCAATCAAAGAAGAAGTGGAGCATGCATTGGGTGAAGTGTGTGATACTACCCTGGCATGGCAAACATGTGCATCAATCTTATTTTGCAAAACATCATTTTTCTTTAAACACACATCCAAATCATTTGAAATAGAAATTATTTTGTTTTTCAAGGCAACATTCTCTTTTAAAATAAAATCAACTTTTGAAGTTAAAGATACATTTTTCTTCAAAACATCTTCACAATCATTTTTATTTTTCAAAATTTTATTTTCATTTAAAACAAGATTAAGTTGAGATTTTAATGAGTCCCTTTCATTAGCAATCTCATCCTTCTCTTGCAAAACCATGTTAAGCTTAGAAGACAAATTTTCTTTTTTTTTATTTAAAACACAAGTCTTCTTTTTCAAAAGGTTGTATTTTTCTATTAGTTTTTCACAAACAATAGATAGTTCTTCATTCAAAGCATGGGGATCAACATAATCATTTGAAGAACTAGCACAATCATTACTATCTAGTTGAGATTCCGAATGTACCTCAAGGGAGTCATTCCCTTGGACCGTATAGCATTGCTGTGGCTCGGATTCTCCACTAGTTTCCTCTTCTTGTCGGATAGGCAATTGAAGCTTGGAGGAGGTGGTGGTTGTCAACAAATTCCACACTGCAAAGGCGGAATCAAAGTTAGAAACACGCATAAGATAATCTTTAGGCAAAGTGCTTCTAATGGCCTCAAGGGCTTGTGCATTGGCCCCTATATGCTTGCTATCACTAAGAAAGGATTCCTTGTAATGGCAAGGTGAACTTTATAACCTAGGGTTTGAAGGTAAATGTACATCCTAGTCTTCCAAACAAGAATGTTGGAAGGGTCATACATAGGTGGGGTCATGAAGTCCATGGTATAAACTATATGTGTGCAAACACGCAAATGCAAACAAGATTAGCAAACAAATGGATCTTACTCCTAGGATGTTAAGCCTAAGTATCATGAGCACTAGCTCTGATACCAATTGAAAGACACCTAGAGGGGGGGTGAATAGGTGTAAGTGCTAATCTAGTGAACTAAATGCGCTAAATGTGGAAGCTAATGCAAATCTTGCACAAACTTAATACAACACAACAAGTGTAGCCGAATTCCCCCGTGAAGGGCTCTGGACTAACTTCTCTTGATTCCCCTTGAATGGGTTGAGGTGCTATGTGAAGCTCTTGTTGGTTAAGTATAAGTTAGGCGCACACACACAAGCAAGCCAAGCAAATAAGGATGAATAGCAATATGAATATATGCAAGGTACAAATGCAAGCAATATATGATATGAATGAAGTATGATGCTTTGCACACATGTAAGAGAGAGAGTTTAGAATCAAGTGGATCAAACGCAAACACAATGATATGTTTCGAGGTTCGAGCCCCTAGCTTTACATCCCCGCCTACACCACCATGTAGGATTTTCAAACCACTATCTCCCACCGAGGGAACCTCTACCGAAGAGGATTTGTTACAACTCTAGGAGTATCAAACTCCTCTCTCAAACAACCACCTCACAACCGAGGGGTAGGCCCGTAGCCAATACAACCAACAACCAACACCTCTACCGAAGAGGGTTACAACACCAACTCCACCTCTCACTAGAGGGAGCAAACCAATCACCCAATCACCTCTACCAAGAGGGATACAACAAGAACAAGGGTGTTTACAACAAGTGGTTCCAAAATCACAAACTCAATCTCTCTTTTCTTTTTCTCTTTTTCCACAAAACAAAAGATCCTAATAGAATAGGATAGGTGATAGCTCAAGTGTGGAAAAACTAGGTGTTTTTTGAAACAAGCAACAAAGAAAAACTACTTGGGAAATCTCTTGTAATTGATAGAAAATGAAAGTCAATACAATCTCCCAAAACCCTAGTTTTCTTTCTTTGATTTTCCAAAAACCCAAAACAATAAAGATGAGAAGTTTAAAGCCCAAAAACTCTTTTTAAAAACTTGTTTTAAACTCAGGAAAACTGGGAATTTTTCTCTTCTAAAACCTTGGCCAAAATCCCAAAGAATTGGGTTTATATAGGCCCATCAGAAAACTAGCCGTTAGGCTGATGTGGCAGCCTGACAGGCTAACGGTCGACCGCCAACGGTCAGAAATGTGACCGTTGGGCAAACACGGTCGACCGGCACGGTCGACCCAAACAAACAGAGAGCACTGCTCCCAGTCCCGGTCGACCGCCCGGGTCGACCGTCCCAGAGCTGCCAAACGTGCACAGATCTGTGCACGTCGGTCGACCGGCCCGGTCGACCGACTTCATCCTAGTCGACTTGGTCAGTTGACTTAGTCGACTGGTTGAAGCCTGGAACAGAAATCTGGGTCAGAAAAATAGTTTAAAAATATTTTGAAAATCTTTTAAGTCTTCTAAAAATCCACAAAACTTGTTTTAACATTTTATATTAAAACACAAACAAGTGATAAAAATTTCAAGACATATATCAATCATATCAATTCATTTTTGAGTCTTACAAATTTTATCAAAAACAAAACTTGTATTTTTATCAAACTTGATTTTTCCATACATGAATAGGGAAGTCAAAATAAGTTTGTATAAGTCATTTAAGCATGTATGTATAACTAGAATACATCTACTATACATATAAACCATGTAAACTTGTTTTGATCAAACTATTCATGAAAACCAAATCCAAACATAAAACGTGTGTGTTTGTGCACTTGAGCATATCAACTATACTAAGCTTTACAAATGGATCTAAAACACACTAAACTATGGATACCTAAGTCTTCTTGACGATCTTCATCTTAAAGGCGACTCGATCCACAAATACCGTGATCCATGAGCTAGGCAAGGTATGATCTTGATGCTTTGGCCCTGAAATCACCATGAAAAGCTTCTAACCTCCTTTGTTGAAGCTAATCACCAACTAATATCTTGCTAATGATCTGAAACTTAAAATCACAAGAATATTAGTAAACATAACTACATGAGTTAATCATCATCAAAACTAGGGTGGAAGGCCTTTGGGCCAACACAAGTGACCATTCATCAGGTCGTGACACACTGGGATGATATTACGCAAATGTTTCGCTCACAAGGCATCCTTCATTCTTTCACGCCTTCATGGATTCACGGGCATACATTTTTGCCCGTCGTATGTCACTCTGTAAACAGGAGCATTGGGAAACCTCTTTTTGGAATAGGTATGTCGAAGATAGGCCTTGGGAGAAGAAAGAGAATAAGACAGGAGAGAAGAAGGAGGTCTTGCGCGATGGAAAGTTAAGGTTGTAAACAAGCAGGGATTATTTTATCCACTTTTATTATCGTTTGTCCACTTATTTTTATATTTGTCCACTTTCAACCAAAACTGTCCATTATATTAAATCTTTGTCCATCTTTAAATAATATTTTTCCCACCTACTACTAAAGGTATTATGTGGAGGAGCTTCTGACAATGCTTGTGGAGAGTGACAGAGTTGGGGACATTGAAGATTTTGTTTTGCTGCAAATACTCTACCAGTTAAGCATGATTTGGCTCCCAAACACAAAACAAACTATCTCCAAGTATCTCTTCAAGTATTCGCGTATCCTGGAAAGTGTCCAAGCCACGATATGGGCTATGGCAATCCTTGAGGAGACAATCAGAGGTGTTCTAGATGCCAAGAAAGCCACGGAGAAAGGGGATGCAGATGTTTACATGTCTGGTTGTGCTCCTGGTTAACATAAGTCTAATTTGGACCATAATTTCAGTTGTCCACTTTTCCTGATTGTGTCCATTTTTTTATTGAGTTTTATCCTCATTCGTATATTTTTTTTGTCCATAATTTCTGTAATCTTGTCCACATTCGTATATTTTTTTTGGCCATAATTTCTGTAATCTTGTCCACGCGATTACAACTCTGGTACTTCTCGATCACCAATCTCCAGAAACCATACAGGCATATTGAAAGGGTTCCACCTATATGCAGTTGGGTTGAGATGAGGTATGCAATTGGTTCCCTTCATCATAAGCATTGCAGCAGAAGGCAAAGGACATTGTCATCCACGTCCTCGACGAAGATCTAATGACTTATGAGAAATTAAGAACTGAGTCAGAAAAGAAAGATGAGAAGGAAGAAGAGACAGAACAGAACAATAAAGGCGAAAAGAAAGGAAAGAGAAGAATTGAGAAAAGAGCAGAGAATTAAATAGAGAGAAAAAATTAGAGAGAATAGAAAGAGAGCATAGAAGAGAGGAAAGCATAGAAGAAGAGAAGAGAAAGAAAGAAGAGAAGAGAATGAAAGAAGGCTACCCTACCCTCCCATCTAGTCCGCTCTCAGC
>JAVJIF010009807.1:0-76411 GCA_038442645.1 Agave tequilana
TCCATTGGGATGATTATAGTGAAAATCCTTTGTGTGTCGAAGGCGGGGATGTAGAGCAAGTATGCTCGAACCTCGAAACAAATCCCTTGTGTTTGCGATTGCTCACTCTCTCTATCTATTGTTTATATCTTGCATACTTTTATTGTGCTCATCTTTATATGCTTGATATACAATTATGCTTAATTGTTTACTTGCTTGGGTTTGTTTGCTAACACTTGTATTTAACGAAGAGAGTTAACACGGCACCTCAACCCTTATCAAGGGGAATCTAGAGGAGTTTGTCCAGAGCCCTTCACGGGGAATTCGGCAACACTTTTGTGTTATACGTGGTGTTTAGTGTAATAGTTTAGTTTAGGTCATAATAGTTTACACTTCCGCATTATTTGGCATTAAGTGACCATTAGATTAGCCATCACCTATTCACCCCCCTAGGTGATCCTACAAAAGATTCATCGGCGCAAACTTCGGGTTTTGAAATATACAAATCAAAAACTACTTATACTAGAAAGATCTCTTTCTCTGAGTGGAAAGGCGCAAAAGCTGAAAGAGATGTCCGACGGCGAGTGGGATATTCTAGATTGAAAAGTCCTAAGGCGATTTGATTATTCCTGTCATCAACAATTACATTCAACGTCTCTAGAAAGAAGACGACCCAAGACATGATGGCGGCCTCTTGAAGCTGTACGATAAATTCTTGACTTCAAACAAAGTTTTACTTGATGAAGAAGTTCAACATGAAAATAGCAGACAACGAAAGCGCCGCTGAGCATCTCAATGAATTCAACACGCTAAAGAGCACGTTGGAATCAGTTTAAATCAATTTTAATGATGAAATCAGAGTGTTGGTTCTATTGTCCAGTCTACCATCAGCCTGGGATGGTCTCATGATGGCAGTGAGCAATCTTGTGGGATAGAAACCTTGAAAGTTTGATGATGCGATGAGTGTTCTTCTCAGCGAAGAGGCACTCAGGAAATCATCAGGGTCTTCTAAGACATTAGAGAGTGCCCTGAGTGTCGATTGGAGAGGAAGATCGATGAATAAAGAAAAGAACAAAAATGACTTAATCAAGTCTAAAGCAGGGAGAGGTAATTCCAAGTCAAGGGATGCCTAACATTGGCATTGTGGTGAAAAGAGGCATATTCTGAGGGACTACAAGCAGAAAAAAGATGGAGAAGGTAAAATCAAAGAGAAGGATTCTATGTATGTCACGAAGAGTGATGGATCCGATGCTTTAATTCTCTCCTTGGTAGGTTCAGTGAATTATGGGTGATTGATTCGGGCACCTCCTTTCACGCCACTTCCTGATATGACATCTTTTAAAATTATGTGAAAGGTGAGCTTGGAAAGGTATATCCAAAAGATAATGAACCCTATGACATTATCAGGAAAGGCGATTTGATGGTTAGCCTCTCGATATTGAAATTAAGAAATATCAGACAGGCACCAAGATGAAGAGCAATATGATCTTTATTGGTCAGCTTGTGAATGGAAGGATAAAGACCACCTTCGACAATGATGTATACAAGATCACAAAGGATGTCATAGTGATGGCACACAGCAAGAAGGAATGTACCCGCTATATGTTATCAGGCTCCAAAGCATCAATTTCAGTTGCTTTATCAGAGTTAGATATCGGAGTGTGGCATCAGAGATTTGGGCATATGAGCGAGAAGAGAATGAAGGTTATGCTCTCCAATGATAATATGTCAGGGTTGAAATCTATTGGCTTAGATTTCTATCAAGGCTGCATCTACGGGAAGTATAAGAGAGTCAATTTCTCAAAGGTAAAAAAGACTCTGAAGGCAAAAAGATTGGAGTTAGTTCATACCGACGTATGTGGTAAGGCTTCAATTTTCTCTCTCGGAGGCTCATTTGTATTTAGTAACCTTTATTGATAATTCAAGCAGAAAGGTCTGAATTTATTTCTTGAAGCATACATCAAATGTGTTCGATGTGTTTAAGAAGTAGTTGGCCCAAGTTGAAAATGAATCAGGTCGGAAGCTTAAGTGTTTGAAGTTCAACAATGAGGGCGAATATTGTGATGGCATATTTGAAGAGTTCTGTGCAAGCTAGGGAATCCGTAGAGTGAAGACGATTCTAAAAAACTCTCATCAAAATGGAGTGACAGAGTGCGTCATTGACATAACAATACTGGAACCTAAGCAGTTCTGGGCAGATGCAGTCAACACACCACTGTATCTGATCAACAGAGGGCCATCGACGCCCCTGACTATGAGATTCTGGAGGAAGCATAGACCTGCAAAGAAGTAAATCTGAACCACCTTTGTTCTTTTGGTTGTATCTCATATGTCCATATAGAGCTAAATCGAAGGAGCAAGTTGGACCTGAAGTCCAAGAGATGCATTTTTATTGGATACAAAATAAGAGAGTATGGCTATCAATTTTGGGATCCAGAAAATTAAAAAATCTTTAAGTTTTCATAAGGATGTGGTATTCATGAGTAGAAGATGTATAAGGACTTGCTGACAGAGAGGAGCACTTCGTAGAAGGATCCTGAAGTGACATCTCAGAGCACTTCAAAAAAAACAAAATGTTGCAGACTCGGTGTTTGTCGAACTTACTGATGTTTCCTGTGAAAAAGGTTTAGAGCATTCTGGAAAGGAATAAGGAACTCTGAGTAGAGATTCCCACCCCCCAAAGTGAGTGAGGCAATCAACTAGGATGACTAGAGCTCCGGAGAGATATTCTCCTTCCTTACACTATCTGTTGTTAACTAACAGTGATGCACCCGAGTGTTATAAGGAGAATTTACAGGTGGAAGCCAAGGACAAGTGAGAGCTTACTATAGATAGTGAGATAGAGTCTCTCATGAAGAACCAAACATGGAATTTTGTTGATCTGCCAGAAAGCAGATGAGCCATGCATAACAAGTGAGTCTACTCGTTGAAAAAAAGCATGACAACACCAGAGGTACAAAGCGAGGATGGTTGTGAAGGAATTTCAACAATGAGAATGTACTGATTTTACTGAAATTTTCTCTTCTGTTATGAAGCTAACTACTATTAGATATGTTCTGAGCATTTATGACAGCAGAGGACTTGCATCTAGAACATCTAGATGTTAAAACTGTATTTCTCCATAGTGATTTGGAGATGATATCTATATGATGCAGCAACAAGGTTATATCATGCCGAGAAATGAGCAGTTGGTTTGCAAGCTCAAAAATAGTCTTTATAGTTTGAAATAGGCTTCGAGACAGTGGTATCTGAAGTTTGACAGATTCATGATTAGCAGTGAATTCACAAGGACGCAGTCTGATTACTGTAGCTATTCCAAGTGATTTGAGAATTTTTACATCATACTACTACTGTATGTAAATGATATGCTTGTTGCGGATCAAGTATGAAGGAGATTGTGAACCTCAAGGCCAAGTTAGCAAAAGAATTCTCAATGAAGGACTTAGGTCCATCAAAGAAAATTCTTAGAATGAAAATAAGCAGATAGAAGATGAAGATATCACAAACCGAGTATGTGGAGAAGGTGCTGAGATTCTAAACCTTTGAATGTCCTGCTCGAAGGTTACTTCAAGCTCTCAAAGGCACACTCTGACGACAAAAGATAAGAAGGATCTCATGTCAGAAGTGCCATATCCATCAGCTGTGGGCAGCATAATATATGATATGATCTGCACGAGTTCAGACATTGCTCAAGTAGTGAGAGTTGTCAGCAGGTATACCGGCAATCCTGAGAAGAAGCATTGGAGTACTGTCAAGTAGATCTTAAGGTATCTGAAAAAGAGTTCAAATATGATATTATGCTATGATGGCACAGCCATTCGTCTGTACGGATATGTAAATTCTGACTTTACAGGTGATATAGACAGTTGGAAGAGTACCGCTGGTTATGTCTTCATATTGAAAAGTGAAAAAGTAGTGAGCTGGGTGTCGAAGCTACAAAAGATGCCACACTATCTATGACAGAGATCGAATATGTTGTAACGACAGAAGCTTGCAAGGTGTTGATATGGCTGAAGGATCTTATGGAAGAGCTTGGCAATGAGCGTAGCACATTGATGTGCTATAAATCTTGTTAAAAATCCAATCTATCATGACAAAACCAAGCACATTGATGTGCAGTACTTCATCCATATTTTTTTAAAGGACAGTGTGTTATCACTGGTGAAGATACATATAAGTCAGAATCCCGCAGATATACTGACCAAGGTGATCACAATGGAAAAGCTGAAGACTTGCTCAACCTCCGCGGGTCTTCTAGGGTGAAGACCCAGAGTTTGAGTCACAACAAATGCCACTGTAAATTGAAAGTTAAAGAAGTACGAGAGAGAGATGGGGACGCTGCTATGACAAAACCAAGCATATTGATGTGCGGTACCACTTCATCCGCATTCTTTTAAAGGACGTGTGTTATCACTGGTGAAGACATATACGAGTTAGAATCTGACAGATGCTGACCAAGGTGGTCACGATGGAGAAGCTGAAAACTTGCTCAACCTCCGCAGGTCTTCTACAGTGAAAATCCGAAGTTTGAGTCATAACAAATGCCACTATAAGTTGAGTATTGAAGAAGTACTAGAGAGATGGGGACACTGCTATGATAATAATCAGCTCCAAGTAGGAGATTGTTAAGTTGTTGAGCCAGATTATTACCTTGACAGACTATCGTCATATGCAGTCAACACGATGATCTCAGAGCTATGGCGGAGCTTTCCAATCATGGCGTTGGCGATTTCAGAGTTTCAGTTGACGATAAGTTTAGAGTGAAAAGAGGCATCCGAAGTAGTGAAGTCTTAGAAGCGATAGCCTCCAGAATTGTGGAGTCTCTGGAGCAAAAGTTCACTCTGAAACACCTAATCGGAGGAGCATTCCGTAATGACAGAATAGAGTAGCTCACCTGAGGTGCTCAGCGAAAGCGGCCCAGCTTGGAAGCGGCCCAGTTCAGTCTGAAAGTGGGCTAGTCTGAAAGTGAGCCAGTCCAGATGCTTCTTTGCTAGTGAAACTTGAAAAACTCATCAAGAGCAGTTTAAAGTTCTCATAACTTATAACCCTAGTTTTTTCTATAAAAGGGAATGTGTCGTCATTAGGGTTAAGAGCGAAAAAAGCATCAATAAATTATGCTATTGTGAGTGTCATTGTACACAACGGCTATGATGTTTCTCTTCTTCTCCCATGTAATCTCTTTGATGGATAGTGAATTTGTGTGCAGCTCTGTGGTTTTTTCAATTTAGGTTTTTCACATAATTTCTGGTGTATTTGTTTGATCTGTGATTTTTTTCTCTTTATTCATCCTCATTATTGTCGATTCTAACACTATCGCTTAGCATCACACTGCGACTTAGTTATAACGAAGGAGTAACAAGCGACAAAATACATTAGTGGCCTAAAATATCTTCATTTTAAGAATGCATGATTCTTCACGATGTATTCTCCGTTGATGAAGCCTAACAAAGCATTGAAGGTCTGAAAGGTTACAAAGTAGAGATCCCCCTTTCAACCGCTCAACACCATCTTAAAAGTCAACAAGTAACGCATGGGTTCATGAGTTCCACAATAGTTGCTCGACCGCCAGCCCATCAGTCAACCAATACGCCTACATCTGCACCAGCAACAACTATGACCACAGCTGCAAAGAGCAAGGAGAATATCTATGCCAAGCTCGGGGTTGACAAGTGCTATAAGTGTGGAGAACCTGGACACATGTTTAATGATGGCTCAAAAAGGATGCAAGTCAATCTGGCAAGTTATGAAGATGACGGGAGGAAGAGGTCAAAATTGAGGATCTAGATGAAATAGACTTTTGTCAAAAGAGCAAGAATACTCTCTAACTTGTGTTGTTCAGTATTGCTATGCAATCAGAAGGCCTCCAAATACTACACAACGACATCAAATATTTTACTCAAGATGTTCGATCAAGAACAAGGTATGCAACCTCATCATTGATAATGGAAGCTGCGAGAACATCGTGTCTAGAGCAGTTGTAGATCATTTGAAGCTAAAGACGGAGCCACACCCTCGTCCTTACACTATTGGTTGGATCAAGAATGGTCATTACATCAAGATAACAGATTTATATCATGTTTCTATTTCAATTGGCAAATTCTATCAAGATTCTGTTGCTTGTGAAGTGGTTGATATGGACGCATGTCATATTCTTTTGGGGAGAGCATGGCAACATGATGTTGATGCCACCCACATAGGAAAGATGAATATCTATATGTTCAATTGGAAGGGCAAAAGAGTTGTCAAGAGGCCAATTCCTTCTACTCCAAGACCTATAAATGAAAAAGAGCCAAAATTCATATCTATATACAACCGAGATGAGTTTTAGTAGAATAAAAGGAGACTAAGCAGAGGTTTGCTTAGTGGTCAAAGAAAAAGTTAATCAACCTGCTAGAATTCTCAAGAAGATGAAATCATTGTTGGAAGAGTTTAAGGGAGTTGTTCATGAGAGCTTCCAGAAGGATTATTACCCATGAGAGATATTCAACACCACATTGATCTTATCTCTAGATCTAGTCTACATAATCTTTCACACTACCTAAGAATAGTCTCGAGAAAAAGGTTGAAGAGTTGATACATAAGGGACACATTAGGGAGAGCATGAGTCCATGTGTGGTATTGGCTCTTTTAACACCAAAGAATGATGGAAGCTGGCACATGTGTATAGGTAGCCGAGCAATCAGCAAGATCACCATTCGCTACAGATTTTTTTCATACATTGACTTGATGACATGTTGGATAGATTGAAAGGTTTGTGCATGTTTTCAAAGATTGACCTCATGAGTGGTTACCATCAAATTCGCATTAGGCCAGGAGATGAATGAAAAACAACTTTCAAGACTCCGGAAGGGTTATTTGAGTGGATGGTCATGCCATTTGGACTATCCAATGCACCTAGTACTTTTATGAGATTGATAAATCAGGTGCTGAAATCATTCCTAGGGAAGTTTGTAGTTGTTTACTTTGATGATACCCTTATCTACAATTCGAGTGAGACTAAGCATATGAAACATCTACGGGAAGAGTTGACGGTTCTATAGGCCAATGAGTTTTACATCAATTGAAGAAATGCAATTTTATGACTACGAGTTTGATATTCTTGAGGTTTGTAGTCAGTTCTCAAGGATTTATTTGCACGAAGAGAAAATAAGAGCAATACGAGATTGACCGGTACCCAAAAGTGCCATAGAGGTAAGGAGTTTTCATAGTTTAGTTACTTTCTATCGATGTTTCATCCGAAATTTTAGTCCCTTTGTAGCGCCTATTACCGATTACTTGAAGAAGAAAGATTTTTTTCTTTAGACTACAGCAGCAGATGAGGCATTTACACTAATCAAATATAAGCTTATCCATGCACCCATACTAGCTTTTTTTAATTTCGAAAAGGTATTCGAGTTAGAGTATGATGCTTGTAGAGTCAGTGTTGCGGCAGTTCTTTCATAAGAAAAGAGACATATTGCTTTCTTAAGTAATCTTAAGTGAAAATTTGAATGAGATAAGGCAAAAATAGTCACTTATGAACAAGAGATGTATGCAATCTATCATTCTTTAAAGACATGGGAGAGCTATCTTATAGCTAATAACTTTGTGCTATATTCAAATCATTAATCACTTCAACACTTTAAGAATCAGAAGCACATCAACAAAATGCATGCACGGTGGGCACCTTAATGCATTGAGAAGAAGGGTACAATTATTGATCACTTTGCTATGTGAGATCATTGGTTTGACTTCTTGAAAGAGTAATAAGAGAAAGATGAAGACTTTAAAGAAATTTGGGAAAAGCGTTCTGTTAGTTCACCTAGAAGGGGGGTGAATAGGTGATGGCTAATCTATTGGTCACTTAATGCCAAATGATGCGGAAGCTAAAAGCAATTATGACCTAATAAAACTTATTACACTAAACACCACGTATAACCAAAGAGTGTTGCCGAATTCCCGTGAAGGGCTCTGGACAAACTCCTCTAGATTCCCCTTGAATGGGTTGAGGTGCCGCGTTGGCTCTCTTGGTTAAATACAAGTGTTAGCAAACAACCCAAGCAAGTATATCAATTACGCACAAAAGGTATAACTAGCAAATAAAGATGAGCACAATGTAAGTATGCAAGATATAAATAAGGGAGAGAGAGAGAAAAGGCAATCGCAAACACAAAGGGTTTGTTTCGAGGTTCGAGCACACTTGCTCTACATCCCCGCCTTCGACACACGAAGGATTTACACTATGCAAGATCCCAATGGATCTCTCCCCGGTGCCGCAACATCTACAAACCCTCGGACTCCCTAGTCCCGTACACACGCAAGCCCACCGGCTCGCCGAGGCTGCACCTCAAACACGAGTTCGCACCCGAACCCTAAACAACCGCGAACACACTTGTCCGCCTCCTCAAAGAACAAATGAAGTCTTTGGTGATCACAACACTTTGATCACCTAAAAACAATCTCACTACAACACTCCTATAGGATGAATAGATCAATGGATGCTCAAGTGTTTGTGTGAGAAAACAAGGAAAGAATCTTTGGTGAAAACTCAAGAAAATCTCTTTTACACTCTTGATAAACTCTCCTTTTAATTGGAAGTATTGGCTCTAATTTTGTGGAGAAAAACCTCTGGAATGAATGGGAAAAACTGGCTCTAAGAGTCTCCAAAATCTTAAAGAAAACAGCCCCCAAATGACCCTTTATATAGAGTCTGAAAAACTAGCCGTTGGGGCTCTGTCAGGCCTGCCGGTCGACCGGGTCGGTCCACCGCCAACGGTCAGAAATCCGACCGTTGGAGCCACGGTCGACCGCCCGGGTCGACCGAGCCACTGGAGCAGAGAGTCGAACTCTCTGTCGGTCGACCCGTACGGTTGGCCGAAATTTCCAGAGAGCAGAGCTCTCTGGATCGGTCGACCGGCACGGTCGGCCGTCCTCCAGTGCACAAAGGCATGCACGTCTGTGCACGTCGGTCGACCGATCCGGTCGACCGACTTCAGACCAAGTCGACTATACAGTCGACTTGCTGAAGCCTGAAAAATTGTTTTTCTGGGATTAAAACTTAGTCTTTTTGGCTCAAATAAAATCCCATAAAATACTGAAAAATCTACAAAATAGTTTTACCAATATACTTTGATAAACAAACATGTTTGCACAAAATCAAGGCATGTTATAAAAGATTGGACTATTTTTGTAATTTGGAAATATTTGGCTCAAGATAAAAACTGTTTTTCCAAAATCTTGTATTTTCAAAAACTTCTTCATGATACAAAAATAAGATATTTTGAATTAAAGCATAATGTGTATGGATATGATCCACTACACAATTAAGATGAAATATCTATGTTTTTTACATTAAGCTCTAAATATGGTTTTGGATAAAAGATATGCATATGAGAAATACCAAAAACCAAACTTGTATTTTTCCAAAATGAAAAATCTTTTCTAAACTTAAAAAATCTTTTATGAAAACAATTCTATCAATAGTGTGTGTGTATATGTACTTGAGCAATCCACCACTATTCTATCCTTTACATTTTATCTAAAACATAAAAATCTTATACCTAGACATAAGTCTTCATCTTTTTGAAGTCTTCACTTGAAGGCTTCTCATCTTCTTGACTTGGTCCAAGCTTGATCCAAAAGCTTCTTGAATCACACCGTGCTAGCTCCAAATCTTGACATTTTATCCTTTGTTGAGCTATGCACTTACTAAGATCTTGATCAAAGAATCAGTCACTAATTAAACACAAGATCATTAGTAAACATAACTTCATGAGTTGATCATCATCAAAACTAGAGTGATGGGCCTTTGGGCCAACATGTTCGACAAAGCAACCCGCAAAAGACTACCACATTATGGATGGTTTTCTTTTCAAAGAAAATTGGCTATGTGTTCCAATGACTTGCTTGTGGGAGAAGGTCCGGGATCAATAACAAAGTTCTTGATGCATTAGGTAGAAGGATATAGTTATTGATCACTTTGGAAAGTGAGATCATTGGGTTTGACTTATTGAAGGAGTAATATGAGAAAGATGAACACTTTGAAGAAATTTGAGAAAAGTGTTCGACAAGGCAACCGACAAAAGACTCCATATTATGGATGATTTTCTTTTCAAAGGAAATCAGCTAGTGTTCCAAGGGCTTTCTTGCGGGAGAAGGTTATTAGAGACTTACATGGAGGTGGGCTTGGCGGGCATTTTTAAAGAGACAAGACATTGGCTAGTATTGAAGATATTACTAGCCGCAATTGGGAAAGGATGTGGTTACCATTGTGAAAAGTTGTCTAGTTTGCCAAGTTTATAAAGGACAAGCACAAAAATACAATTTTATATATACTTTTGCCTGTTCCTAAAGATATTTGGGAAGATTTGAGTATGAATTTCATGTTGGGACTTCCTCGCACGCAAAAGAGAGTGAATTCAACCTTCGTTGTGGTAGATAATCTGATTCTCTAAGATGGAACACTTTAATCCTTACGCAAGACTTTCGGCGCACCACATGTGGCCAAATTGTTCTTTCAAGAAATTGTGATATTGCATAGTGTGCCAAGTTTCATAATTTAAGATCGAGATAGCAACTGCTTGGCTATTTTTTGAACTACCTATGGCGGAGATTTGATATATCATTGAAAATTAGCAGCACGACACATCCTCAAATCGATAGACAAACAAAAGTTGTCAATCACACTTTAGTAAATTTGCTGCAAAGCATCTTTAAAGGTAAACCAAAGAGCATGGGATCAAGCTTTGCTCCAGTAGAGTTTGCATATTGCATGGTTCATAGTTTAATGGGTATTTCATCTTTTGCAATTGTCCATAGGAGGTTTCCTCATCATCTCCTTGATTTAACTAAACTACCAATTGGATAGAAGTTTAGTAATGCTGCTAGCATCTTGGTCGAACAAGTTCTAGATGTACAAGAATAAGTTTGATTGAAGTTGAAAAAAATCTAATGCAAGAAATAAAGCAACAGCAAATAAGAAGAGGCGAGAGAAACTCTTTGAGGAGAAGATATAGTGATAGTATACTTGAGAAGATAGAATTTCAGCTGGAGAATATAGCAAGCTGAAGTCAAAAAAGTATGGACCGTTTAAAATTATAAAAAAGATCAGTGATAACGCTTATATTGTGAATCTTTCAAGCGATATGGCGATATACAAGATATTCAATATGACAGACCTTTATGACTATCACTCTATCAAGCAGTTATATCCTTATTGGAACTCGAGGATGAGTTCTTTTAAAGAGAAAGGGACTGATGTAGGAGACCAAGATCAGCTCAGGCTAAAACAGAGCCAAAATCAACAAGTTGTCGACTGCCAATATATGCATGTCAATAGGCTGCGGTCGACAGCTGAAATACGACTATCGACATGGATTTTTCGAGAATTAGGGTCATGATAGTCTGTTAGCAGCGCCTCTGGCCTCTCACCTGTTAATAGGCCAGTGGTTGTCGACATTAATCTTGCACTTGTCGATAGCTTTGCTGTGTATCCATATATTTGACTCTAAACAGAAGTTGGTTTTGAGCCTGATTTGAATTCTGATTGATTTATTTTTCTTTCATGTAATTAAGTTTTCTAAATAGAGTAGTCTTTCTTTTTTTATTTTGCCTATATAAGGCCATTGTATCTTTATTTTTAAAACTGAACTTTGATTATCAATTAAGTTAAGTTTTTCTCTTTCAATTGCTCGTGGATTCGAGCTGTTAATCTTTTGCTTGTGGATTCGAGTGCTTTGCTCATGAATTCAATTGTTTTATCTTAGCTAAAGGTATCCTTTAGGATTCATTGGAGTTAGAATGAGATCTAGTCGTTATTCGCTTCCTTGTTTGCGTCAAGTGCGGCTTACCAAGCATCAGTCTTTTAATATCTATTGACAAATATTGCACAAGTTAAAGATTTCTTATTCTCAAAAGAAACTTGATTTATTCTCAAAAAATATTAAACACCTATAATTTCCAAATCATGAACAAACCCAACTCAATTAAAAACAACCATAGCATCTAGAAATTAGTATCAAAATCTAATCAAATTAGGTTTTTCTGATCCAGATTCCCAGATCCACAATTCCATATAACATATCATCATTTCGCCACATCCCTTGTTACATTTATTCAGTAGAACTAACAAAACTTGGGCTTGGACTTGTTTTGTTGCTTCTTCTGATAAATGTAGTAGGGGGCACATAAAGTTAAAATCTTTGCTAAATCATGGGCAAGATTTTACTTAGATACACATAAAGTTAAAGTCTTTCTGCTCAAATCAACTCGACCCAATTGTCAATTCAAGAATCCAAATAAAACCGAAAAGAAAAAATTGACAACTAAAAGATGAAGATGGTTACCCTGATTCTGGCAGTGTCGTCCTGGCCGGACCGAAGAAGCATCCCGAGATCACTCCGCATCTGCCTCACCTGCACCTCTCTCCTGTTCCTCAGCAGTTTTATCCTCGCAGTCGCCAGCTTCGCCTCCGTTTTGCTGCCAAAGTTCCTTCCTTTTTTAGAAACTATACCGCCCATAAAAAAAGGAAATAAACAGAGAAAGATACCATTTTGAGGAGTTGAAGCCTCTGCGGAGGATAAAAGACCCGAGACCCATCAGTTTCTTGAAGGAAAGAGAAGGGGTTTTGATCTCTGGAGACATCGCTGAGGCTGAGGCCTCCTCTCTTTAGAGAGAGAGGGAGGAGCCGAAGACGAAGAAGAGAGGCGAGTGGGGTTGTGAATTGCAACGGTAACCGGGATTTTTTGTCAATGGGGCCCACTATACTGTGCTGTACATTTTGAATGAGTTGAGCTGGGTCACGTCACCCCCGGTGAGCGAGTGATGGTGAGCGCCGACACTTCCTTCGAGTTTTGAATTTTATTGCTAACTTTTCCCAACGGCCGAGGTTTGGCAAGGGTGTGAACCGGGAACCTGTGGGATTCGAAAAGAAAAGGTATGTTTTTTTTTAGAGGTACAAAAGGAAGCTAATTGAGAAAAAGGAGAAATGCAGTTAAATAGTTTCCTGCTTTAGCGTCTGAAATCTGTGAAGAAAAAGAGAAATGAAGAGTTAAAGATTTGGGTTCCGTAAAATCCATTCTCATTTATAACATAAGATAATTTTTTTAAAATGTATTTTTATTTCTAGAGGCAAAAAAATCATGTAAAGAAAGTTCAGAATTACTTCTTTTGGTTTCTCTGTTTGGCCATTCTATTTAGAGTTTTATTTTGATGCTTTGCATTTTTGTATTGAGAAGCACCTGATAATGTAGATTGTGACAAGGTCTCATCCAACTCTCAAGATCCTAACACGTGATAATGTAGATCAGACACGTGTAAGTTAAGCTAGTTGAGAGTTTTTCAAAAGATTTCTCCTCTCATCTCAATTACAAAATTGTAGCGTCTTTGATCACATCAAGCTTCTAGCCCAAGACTAATTGAAAGGGGATAAGAGCCATGTAGAGTGACATTGTGTGGAGAAATATTTAGCTCTCCGCTGGATAACACACCCCTTAACATTTAGGTTTATCTCAAACCTAATTAACTTGACTAGAACAACTTTTTTTTTTTTTTATAAGTTTTATAAGACTTAATTTATGCGAACAATAGTTGCTTAAATCAAACAAATTGTTCATTTGTTAAAAAGCACCACTACCAACAACTTTTAACTTAAGCACACTCAAAAAGACCTCTCTAGACATCAATAATCCCCATTGTCTTTTAACATGACACTGATGACAATTGGTTCAAAGTCCAAGAGAATGAGGTTTGATAAGAGCATGCATCCACCACCGTGAAGCTGTATAAAATGCAGTCCAAAAATACTGTAGCATCTACAATCGGAGGGTGTATTAATTCGCACCGTCCAGTCTCAACCGTTGGGCTCTAATTTTTGCAACAGATCTGTTGCAAAAGATGTAGTCCCATGCGCATGGGTCCCCCATGAGAAACCTAGTGAAATAAATCAAAATCATGTGGATGGGTCACATAAATGCCTGCACGGAGAGAGAAAAATGAAATAAAAAAAATCAAAAGCGCATGATAGCCTGTGCGAGAAAACACGAGTGGCTCCTGCAAGCATCTTTTTAAAAAAAATTTCAAACTTGACCGTGTCAAAAGATTTCAAATTTGATCATGCCAACGATCAAATTTTTTCAATTTTTTTTTAGACAATCATGGTCTCTATTTTTATAATTGATGATAAGCTTTGAGTCTCTACATTTTCGTGGAGGAAAGTCTATTTTGCTCAAAAATAAAGCCCCTTTGAGGATGCTCTAAGGGAAATAAAAACAAAAAAAAAAGTGCACCCAAATCAGTAAGCAGGCTGCACGCGGGCATAGCTCTCCGTGAACGCACAAGGCAACCATTTCAATTAGTTTAACAGGGTCTTCGGAGATCCAATGGCTCTCATCACTACTGTACGCCTCAATAAAATAAAAGAGTACCAAAGAATAACTCTTTTCATTAAAATTGTTAAAATACAAATACTTTAGCCCTCACTTCAACTTTAAAGTTTTGATAAGGTAACAGAAATTTTAATATGAAATAAGGGTAATTCGGTTCAATTCCAACCGGGCGCGCTTTTAAAGCAGATTTAACAATAAAAATACGGTTGTGCTAAAAAGTCCAGATTTCAGCTCATAAAAAAGATGCTTGACCTGCGAGGGTGTGTTATATCTCAACCTTCGTCTTCACTTTGGAGTTTTGACACAGTGATAGACTTTAGCATAGTATCATAGCAACCTAAATTCAACTCTCACCTGCATGCACTTAAAAAGCGGATTTAAAATAAAAATACTACTACCATGAAAAATCTAGGCTTTGGCCATAAAAATAGTGCTAAACCTGTGGGGGCATCTTAAGTATAAATATCTCAACTCTCACAGTTTTGATATAGTAACAAAGACTTAAATAAAAAAAATTACTTCTCTTTGGATATACTTGCATGTCTACTTAAGAAATGAATGAACGAGACTCACATCAAATAATTAATGCTCTAATTCAGCCATTCCAAAGGATATATGGTGTTTTTTTTGGTTCCACGGTATTTGTGTAAGTAGAATAAATGTGAGTATATAAACAATCTTTCTGGCTAAATTACACTTTAATATCTTAAAGTTTCATAGATATTACATTTAAATATTTTTTTTTGCACATAAATACCATATAATATTATATCTTGGTATTTGATACCCTCTATTAGCCTACTTTTATAATATTCTTTGAAATATTCTCATGAAAATAGAATTAGAGGATGATGATAATTTTGTCCTTTTAGCTCTATTGTTAAGAGGTTGTGATTGTATTTTCCTGAAAAAAAAAACTATGGCTATTTATGTGCAAAAAAAGAACAATAAAGCATTTAAGTGTAATATCTATGAAATTTTAGGGTATTAAAGTGCAATTTAATCATTATTTTTCTGGATTCAATAAATATCAGTTGTAATACACCTCAACTTCCGCTATTAATTTCCAAATGCAACGGAAAGTAGCATATAGTTTCTTTCTTTCTTTTTTTTTTTTTTTCTGGTTTCTATAAAAGTTGAAATGAGAAGAAATATATGCTTCCATTCTTTCTCACCAAATTCCACCTGCCAAACACACCATTTTGAATGAAAAAATTTCTTCCTCCGCTCAGTACAAGTTAGATCTTAACTAAGAATGGCCTTTTCTAACGAGTGCCCTAAGGACACTGATTAAGCAAGAATTATTTTCACATTTTGTTACTTTTTTATTTCTTTCTTAGCTCTTTACAACATGAAAAGCTAACATTTTATTTTGATGATTAGAGGTGGCTTCACTCTTTCCTTTTAATTTGAGTATCGAAATACATTATTGAAAATATGTTGGGCAAAATGATATTTAATTTTTAGGGGGAAAAAACGCTTGTTAGGAAACTTTCCTAAAATAAGAAAGTATTGATAGAGGCAGACTAGTGTTTGTATTTTGAGTATTGAAATATTCATGAACTTTTTCTTGATTACAACTGAAAATTATTCTTCCTTTGTTATAACCTCCCAACTGTTATGAAACTTGGCTGTCTACCTTTACTATGCACCATTAATGAGTTTACTATGCGCTGATGCAAGCGATGACGCAAGCGTGCACTATGCGCTGAGGTAAGCGATGACGCAAGCGTGCATAGTGACTGCATAGTACCTCAAAGTTTTTCTATAAATAGGCCCTTCCTGATTTATTTCAATGTACACACTTCATAAATCAATAAGAATTCCTACTTCTACTCTGTCTCTAGAATTCTCTGTTTTGATGTTATATTTCTCGGAGTTTTACAACACGTTATCAGCATGATCACTCTAGCTCTGTACCCAGCCTCTACTTCCGTCAGCTCAGGGAAAAGTTCTACCACACAAGCCTCTGCCTCCATTAGCTTAAGGTAAAAGTCTTGCCACGAGCCTCTGCTTCCATTGCTCAAGGAAAAGTCCTATCACAAGTACCAACCTCTACCTCTACAATCTCAGGTAAAATTGGCAAGTTATTATACTTATAATATTCGTATAACACCACTACTATAATGAAAGAAGGCTCTGCCACCTATTTATAGAAATGTGATGTGATTACGAAAAACTGGATTATTATACTAATTATGTTCGTATAACACCACTATTATAATGAAAGGAGACTCTGCCACCTATTTATAGAAATGTGATGTGATTACGAAAAACTGGATTATTATACTAATTATGTTCATATAACACCACTACTATAATGAAAGGAGGCTCTTCCACCTATTTATAGTAAAGTGATGTGATTATGATATCTTTACTAATCTCTAATTTGATGCTTGTGTGAATTAAATCCCAAACTTCCAATATTGTATATTTTATTATTCTGCTATTTATATCTGGACAAACACTCACTGAAAGGTTTATCGAGTAGCGTGGTGTGCCAATATTTATTTCAATAATTATTGCTTTATTAATTATGCCTGCAAAACACCCACCAAGTATAGTGGCGTGCATATATTATAGCTCATAAATATATGTAGTACAATGCATTTATTTTATCATTTTTTAATTACAATATTTAATTGTATAAAATCAAAATTGATTTTCTCTCTCCCCCAACGGCTATAAACCCAACGGCTAGTTTTCATCCTAAAAATTGGTGAATTCTAAACCACATAACTCACTCCTCAATCTCTCTTCATTCTCAAAATTTTCATCATCTCTAGAAGCTTTGTGTTCGAGTTTTTCGCAAGATGCTTAGTCTATTTTTGAAGTTTATTATTGTCGTCGTCATCATCAATACTTCTATCGTTTTTCTTGGAGATATGGATCCAAGTGAATTTTACCCGTACCTTTTTATTTTAATGTTCACCTTCCCTCTTTTGCTTATAACTATTATGATTGACATGTAAGTTTTTCCATGTTGTGATTCTAATTATTTTTATATTTTATTATAGTTATCACCATGTCAAACTTTACAAAGCTTGAGTTCATTCCACTTGATATCACGGGAAGGAATTATATGTCTTCGATTATTGATATTGAGATGCATCTCGAGTCAATAGGTCTCACTGAAACTATTAAAGAAATAAACTCTACATTATCGCAAGATAAGGCAAAGGCGGCGATATTTATCCGCAGACATCTTGATGAAAGTTTAAAATGTGAATATCTCACTGTAAGAGACCCAGGTGTCTTATGAAAAAATCTCAAAGAAAGATTTGATCACCAAAAGGAAATTGTGCTCCCTGTCACCCGTGATGAATGGAATGCTTTGCGCTTTCAAGATTTTAAGAAAGTTAGCGATTATAACTCTGCAATGTTCAGAATAGTATCCCAATTGAAATTCTGTGGGGTAGATATCACAGATGAAGAAATGTTGGAGAAGACTTACTCCACATTTCATGCATCTAATATAACACTGCAATAACAATATAGGTTGCGTGGTTTTAAGAAATATTCTGAACTAATTTCATCTTTTCTTGTGGCAGAGAAAAATAATGAACTTTTGATCAAAAATCATCAGTCTCTTCCTACTGGTTCAGCAGCATTTCCAGAAGCAAATGCTGCATTTTCTAAAAATTATGGACGAAGATATAATTATGGCCATGGCCGTGGACGTGGTCGTGGCCGTGGCCGTGGACGTGGTTGTGGACGCGATCGAAGTGGTTTTTACAACCCTTCACAGAATAACGCGATCCACAAGAAGCATTATGTAGAAAGACATGATAAAGGAAAAGATGTTCGTGAAAGTTCTCTTCGGAATCCTGAAGATTCCTATTATAAATGTGGCTCCAAAGGACACTGGTCTCGAGTGTGCCGAACGTCGGAGCACCTTTGTAAGCTTTACAAGGCATCCTTGAAAGGAAAAGAGAAGGAAGTGAATTTCACTGAACATGATGATCTTTTGGATGATTCAACTCATCTTGATGCTTCAGATTTTACTGATGATTTTGTTGATCTTCCAACCCATCATGACACTGGTGATAATTAGACATATGATTGCATTATCATATTTTGTTATTTGTAATATTTCAAATTTATCTTTGAATGAAATATTTCACTTATAATAATATGTTTCAAATTTATTCTCACCAAATTATTTATTTGCATGAAGCTTGATATGAATTATTCTAATGATGAAGTCAAGACCAAAACTGGAGAGATTTGCATACCGGATAGCGGTACAACACATACTATTCTCAAACATAAAATGTACTTCTCTGAATTAAAACCAACAAAGACAATCATCAATACAATATCAGGTCCTGTAGACTTGATTGAAGGGACTGGTAAAGCCAGATTTATATTGCCAAATGTAACAAAGTTTTTCATAAAAGATGCTTTGTTTTCACCAAAATCCAAAAGAAAGTTGTTGAGTTTTAATGATATATATCTTCATGGATATGATACTCAGTCTGCAACTGAAGGAAATATGAAGTATATGTATCTTACTAATTATGTATCAGGAAAGAAGTACATATTAGAAAAACTACCAAAGCTTTCCTCAGAATTGCATTACACATATATAAATGTGATAGAGTCACATATGGTAGTTAAAGAAGATACAGAGACATTAACTCTGTGGCATGATCGTTTAGGTCATCCTGATTCAATGATGATGCGAAGAATTATTGAGAATTCACATGGACATACATTAAAGGGCCAGAAGATCCTTCAAGCTAGTAAAATTTCATGTGAGGCTTGTTCTCTAAGAAAATTAATCATGAGACCATCACCATCTAAATTAAAAACAGAATCACCTACATTTCTTGAACGTATCCAAGATGATATCTGTGGGCCTATACACCCACTGTGTAGACCATTTCGATATTTTATGGTATTGATAGATGCCTCTAGTAGATGGTCACACGTTTATTTATTGTCAACTCGCAATGTGGCATTTGCGAGATTTCTTGCTCAGATAATTAGATTACGAGCACAATTTCCTGATTATACAATCAAGAAAGTTAGACTTGACAATGCTGGTGAGTTTACGTCTCAGGCTTTTAATGATTATTGTATGTCAATTGGAATAGTAGTTGAACATCTTGTTGCCCATATACATACACAAAATGGTTTGGCTGAGTCACTGATTAAGCACCTCTAACTTATTGCTAGACCATTAATAATGAGAATAAAGCTTCCTATTTCTGTATGGGGTCATGCAGTTTTACATGCTGCAACATTAATTCGCATCAGACCAAGTGCATATCATGAGTACTCCCCTCTTACGAGCGAACGACCATCTTACGATGTCGGTCGTCCATCACAGCTGGTGAACGATCTGATGGAGAGAGAAAAACAAAACATATTTTGTGAGCTCCACTACAAAACTCATTTTCTCTTTTATCTTATTGGAGAGTCCATTAGCTGTGATGGATGACCCACGGCACACAAAAGATCATCCCGATTCTTTGTGTAAAGGAGCCAACCTGTATGCTTGCAAACTCTAGAGACGGAGGCAGTGTCTGTCTGGGAATAAGAGGAAGCGATGAGCTCTCCCCAGAAGAGAAGGGCACACCGAATTATTTGGGATCACACTGATGGTGATGGCTTGGAGTCCGTGGACTTGAGATCTAGTAAGCATTGCTTTTGAGGCTTGCGGTCAATTCTGACCCCAAGTAATCAGAGAAAAACACAGAGAAAATTTCTTCTTTCTTTATTCTTCACTCTCGAAATTAAGAAAAAGGGAGAAATTGTACAATCCTATTCAAATTTCTTTATTCTTTTGTGCAACACCTGCGATTGTAGAAGAATTGTGACACTTTTAAAGCGGCTTCTAATTTCAAATAAGATTCAATGTCCTCTATTTCTTTTGCGTAATCAATATTCTTCTCCTATTTTATTTACCGCCGTTTCTCAAAAATCTTTTAACCAAAGAATGACTCAGATTGTAAATATGTTTATAGAAGGAAAAAAAATATAGCTAATATAAACTTGGGGATTTTCATGTTCCAACATAAATGAACCTAAGCCTTAACAAAATAATTGTATTTGGTTGTCTGTCAGATATTCGAAATCATGAAAAATAGGTTTGGAGAACATAAGAGGGAACATCTCTATTGAAGTTATAATGCTCTTCTAATCTCTTCCTCTCTTTTCCCAAGAGAATGAGGTGGCATAGCTTCATTAGTGCACTTTTGTTAGATATCTAAGAAGATCACCTTAACTAAATTACAACGCTTTCTAATATTCTCTCTTAAAAAATACCTCCATACTTGTCCATGTTTTATCCATTGGCATAACCAACTCACAAATATAAAATGGCCTAAAGGTCTTGCATGTTACTATTACTACAGAGTGTGTTTAACCCTTCAACTCTTAACATTGGTACTAATGTCTGATGGTACAGAATCAGAAGCAGACATAGAAAAATAAGCCAAATCTAACTCTTCATTAATATACCACTCGCCTACATCATTGGCGGTATTATTTATATCGAGCTTCTTAATGCTCGTTACAAGAGAATTTAGCTCCCAAGAATATTCTTCTTCTGTCTCAGGCTCGACATCAGCTTCATTACTAGAGTCTAGTTGCTTTGGCTAGGGATTCTCATCTGATTTCATAGAATCCTGATAAAGGAGGGGGTCTGTGAAGTAATTATCTACCCCCTTGAACGGATGCCCCTCGGCGATCAACGCTCGAACTTTTCCATCTCCGTCAACATACTTCATGATTTGATGGAGAGTAGAGGGGACGACAGAGTTGCAATGAATCCATGGTCGTCCCAGCAACAAGTTATATGAAGTGTCGACGTCAATAATAAAGCACGTCACCTCAGACCTCAGGTCCCCAATCTGGCATTTGAGTTTGATCTTTCCCATCGGGTGCGTATCATTGGTGTTGAAGCCATAAATGGTAGTTTGAGTGCCGCTAAATCGATGAGTGGGGATTCCTAAGTACTGCATGACCTGACAGGGCATGATGCTCAACGCGAATCCTGGATCCACCTGAATGCAGCCCACCTCAGATGATCCAATATACCCTGTGAAGTACAAGGGTTTATCATGTTTACCCTTGACCTGCGTGTCGTCTAGAATGAAGGCTATGCATGGGACATGTTGAGAGGTATGGAAGCAATTTTCTCCATCTTTCTCCTCTGGTTTAGCTAAAATCCAGGCCATGAAGGCCTCAACATCGGCTAAAGCTTCTCTCAGAGCTTTCCTTGTTGACTTGGATAGTCTCAAGAGCTCATAGAGGATGATCCTAGCCGGGACGTTAGCTTGCTGAACCAAAACATCAAAGCGGTAAGGTATTGAAGATCCCTCTCCTTTGTCTTTTGGGAGTTTTGGCATACCAAAGCTCCTTGTGCTTCTTTACGGGCTGCTTCGTGGATTGCTTGATTGGCTCTTGGGTCGGCTTAGATGGACTTGTCACCACTTCATCATACTTTTTCAAGAACAACTGACCCGAACGAGTCCCTGCTATGAGCGGTGTATTCGGCTCTACAGCAAGGACGATTGTCTCCTCCTCAGAATCAGTTAGCAAGGTGACATTGGTTTCTGCTTCTCTAGAGGAAGCACATACCACATTACAAGGTGAGGCTTTTGCTTTGCCTCTATACTTCTTGGCGGTAACAGCAGTCCACTGCTGACCTTTCATGAGGACGGGATGAACCCACATCGTCTCTCCTTGAGGAGTAGGAACAGGTACGAGACCTTTCTCCTGTTAATGGTGTGGATCTGTATTGATTACCCTTAGTTCCCCTTTCGAGATGGGAACCACTCCGGCTGGCATTAGAGGCTGTATCCCGAACTGAAGAAATGACGTCATATTAACTGTCACCTTCTTCTGTTCCGGGTAGAGCTTAAGCACCTCTACATCAATCAAAACTTAGAGGATGTGTTGAAGATGTAGCAACTCTTGGTAGGGTGCCCCAGCATCCGGTGGTACAAGCAGTAATTGGGATTGTCAGTCTTGCCCACTTCCTTAGGACGTCTGGCTTAAGGAAGCTTTAGTCTGTTACTCTTATTGAGTATTTGAGTAACAAATTAACATGCTCGTCCTTAAAGGAGTACTGCTTGTTGGCACACGGCTGGCTCGAAGAGCTACCACCTCTAGCTGGTTGGGGCTTAGAGGGAGACTTCATCTCTGTTGCCAGTATGTCCTTCCTTTTAGCTTGAAAAGACGCTTCAGGCACGCTCCTCGTCGACTTCTCAGGTCTGGGCCTATCTTCTTCTGCCTTAACGCTGGCGATGATCTCCTCTGCTTGCTCACCTTGTTGGACAAACTGCTTTCAGGTATGGCTCTCAGCCACTCCTATCTGAGCTAGGAGTGAGGTTTACAAATTGTGGCGACATGTTTCCACCAAGGTGGACTGGGTCATACTTCTGGACATCGGAGTGCCATATTCTGAAATCTCTTCACAAACGCTTTAACCAACTCTCCTTTCCGTTACCTCATCATTAGGAAAGTTGGCATGGTAATCTCTAAATCATCTTCGAAGAAACGGGTGAGAAAAGGCTTCTCCAGATCACCCCAGTTCTTGATAGAACCTTCTGGGAGCTTCATGAACCACTCAAAAGCAATCCCTTTCAGGGTGCTGATGAACAAACGCGCCAGGATGGCATCATTTAATACTACATTCCCAGTCTGAGACTTGAAGTAGTATATATGTTGCTTCGCTGATCCCTTGCTGTTGAAGGCCTGTAGGGTCAGAGCTTTGAACTTAAGAGGGCACGGGATGAGATCCCACTCGACCAGGTACGAGCAGACCACTCCTACTTCTTGGAGGCCTTTTCGGCTAGTGAGGGCATCAAGATGTTGCTAAGGTTTTCTCATCCTTTTGGAATGAGTGCTCTCATTCTCTAAATTATCCTCCTCTTCAGATGGAGGCTTAGATGGCTCAGAATTGGAATGCTCTTCATCCTCGATATTCACAAAAAATGAGCTCTCCCCTTCTTTCTGTTTGCCCTTAGACTGCTTGGAAGGAGTCTTGGTCTTCAGCTTTTTTTTTTGTTCTCAAGCAATTATGAAAGCATCTGCTTAAGAGTGTCGATAGATTCTTATTGAGCAATAATCATATCAAGTTGCTCCCTCTGAACCTGGGCTTGCTGTTCAAAGTGCCTGGCCATTTCTTCAGGAATGCCTGTCATGTAAGCTTCTTTCTCTACGGAAGAGTTTGAGGCCTGTGATTTCGCGATGGCAAAGTTTGCCTCGGTTATTTTAATGCCCCGGGTTTGGGCACTGCAGTCCACTAGGGCTATTGTACCAGTCCGAGTATGGGTATGTCGGTACACTCCTTCCGACTCGATGTCAGACTCGTCGGAGCTGACTGTCGGCTGCTTCCCCTTAGTCCTGTTTGGCGTTGTGCTTGGACCCACCATTTTTGCAGCAACTTTAGTGTATTCTGTATCAGAAAAGGTTACCTACATGCGGGAGTGATGCCTCTTATTCGAGCGGGAAGCAGGCGTTGCTGATAACCGGTTGAATACCGACTGTTTGCTTGCATGTGAGCTGCAGTGGCATTCAGAGAGCACTGCTGTAATGAGCCGTTCACAGCAACATTGTGAAGTGATCTGATGAACACTCTTCTTCTTTGTCAAATAGTCTCTTAGATCCACTGCAGGGGGATCGAAGAGACCAGCCTTGAGTCTCTGAGGACGAGGACTTCTCAGTTTAGCCCTGACCTCAGCCGTCGGGGAGTAAACGTGAGTCTTGTGCCGTAATTCTGAAATGCATGTCTCAGAAATGTAGGGCTCACATTTTGAGTTGGAGATGCGAGGCTCATTCTTAGAGGAGATGCGGCCCTCACGTTTTAAGACGCGGGCCTCGCGTCTTTGAGAAGAGACGTGAACTTCGCATTTTGGCACAAAACGCGAGTTTCGTGTCTTTGAGAAGAGATGCGGACCTCGCGTTTGTGAGGTGAATCTTCAAATTGCAGACTTCATGAGCTTCGCGTTTTGGTAGAGAGACATGAGTCTCGTGTCTTTGAGAAAAAACGCGGACCTCGCGTTGCTGAACATCGCGTCTCTGAAGTGAAACTCGAGAAACGCAGACTTCATGAGCTCCGCATTTTGATATAGAGACGCGAGGTTCGCGAGTTTGGTGCTACTCAGATGAAACGCAGACCTGAGCCCCGCGTTCTGTATCTGCTGAACAAATGATTTTTCAGCTTCTTGTATCCGTTGTTGATGTACGTGACGCCTTTGTTGATGTTCAGCATTCCGATTACGCTTCACGGGTTGTTGGGGACCCTCGGTGACCTAGAATTGAGGAATCTGAAGAGGAGAGGTGCGGCGAGAATGGCCTTCATTATTGTTGGTCTCGCGGTTCTCGTGGGAGATGTTGATGAAGGCCACACGGGCGATGCGGCCAGAAATGGCGTTGTTTGTGTGGGCCATTCTTAGAGAAGTCCCCGAAGAGACTTGAGAGTGAATCTTTAAAGAGACCCTGCGGTATTGCCGTGCCGCTTTGGGCTCTTGGAGCCAGAAGAGAGAAACTCCTCGTACTTACCTGATCGAATTCCACGACAAATGACTCGACCATCTTTCCCATGAAGTTGACATCACGTTGAGCTACAACTTGCTCGTCAGTTGAGTAAGTATTCCCCAGCGGAGTCGCTGTCTCATGTACGCGAAAAATTGAAAATAGGTATTACAAAATTTTCTTAAATCAATGAAAGATTACAATAATTCTAAAATTTTTAATTACAAGAGAGAAGAGATATTCAAGCTCAAATCTCCTCTTTGTTTAATGTCGGGTCCTTTGCGTAGCGATGAAAAGTGAATCTTATTTTCATTGACTAGGTAAATGTCAATCTTCATTGGGACTTTTCTCCTTAGATCACTGATGGGGTGCACAGCTCCTATCAAATGAAATCTCAAAGAGATTTGGGCAAAACTTGAACTCAGCAAGTTTATGTAGAAGAGTAAAACTCTTTGTAATAAGGACATGCCAATCTTCCTTAGCTGAAAATTTCCCCCTTTCAATAGCAGCTCTAGCTATTTATAGGGATTTCTAGGGATAAAATTGTCCCCTAAAAATCTTTTATAATGGGAGTTAACTTCCTCATTACGTAGGCAGTAACTGACCCAGTAATGAGGGCAGTTACAACTGAGACGTAGGGCTCACTTGCAACTGATACGCGGGCTTGAGCTCTACGTTTAGTCATTGGATGTTGCTGGACGCGGGCCTCGAGCTCTGCTAGACGCAGGTTTTGAGCCCTGCGTTTTGGCATTGCTGTGGTGTTAAGACGAGAGCTTCGAGCCTCGCGTCTTGGCTTTGCAGTGACGCTGAGATGCGGGCTTTGAGCCCCGCTCTTAACTTTGCAGTGATACTGAGACGCAGGCTTTGAGCCCCACGTCTTGGCTTTGCAGTGACGCTGAGATGCGGGCTTCGAGCCTTGCGTCTTGGCACTGCATTAATGGCTTTGATCAGCCTTGCGTCTGAAGTATGGACTCTGCATTTGAGGACTAGTCTTCAGTGATTTTAGGCAGTCTAAACCTGACAGAGGCGCCATTTTGTTTTGCATTTAAAAATCGAAAGGGAAACTTATAAATTTTGAAGAGAAATTACAAGTTATAAAAGAAAAACAAGTATCTCTTGATGTTTCTGCGAAAGTGTATCGGTGGAAGTCTGATCGGCTCGTAACCACTATGTTATGTTGATCACACAAAAAATCGAAACCAGATCTGCCGCGTGGGAATTCCTTCTCGCCTGATTTGAGAATTTCCTTGCTCGTGGAGAAGCTTGGTGAACTTCAGATGAACTAAGGTGGCCGAACTCTGATTTAGTCCAAAGAACTATGAAAAAAACGTGCCATTGTTGGAAGCTTTACGCTAAAGAACTTACATTCTTTTTACGAAGAAGGAGATCTTCTCTATTTTCTCTCTATCTCTTTGGCTGAAGAGTCCTCCTGCTTTAACCTGCAATTGCCTATTTATAGGCCAAGTAAGGATTATAAATCCCTAAAAATCAGTTAACAATAATAAATACAACTGTTGTAATCTTCAGATGAAGATAAAATAGTTGTGGGCGAAGCTATTTGGCTTCTGGTGAAGCTAATTCAACTTATGGCGAGGCTAATTTAGCCTATGACGAAGCTAGCCTGCCAGGCTATCAATAGTTAAAAGAATTTATCTCTTTGATTATCTTCTTTAACTAAAAGATTTGAATCACTAGATTATCTCTTTTAACAAAGATATTTGATTCACTAAGGGATTTGAATCCCTTGATTATCTATTAAATCAGTAGGATGACTAATCTATTAAATCAGTAGGATGACTAATCAAAGAGAATGTTATCTTTTGAATCCAATCAAGGATTTAGAAAGGTCAAATGACCTGGAGCTTCGCTTATTGGCGAAGCTATGCTTGGGCGAGACTAAAGAGCTTACTGCGAAGCTATCTCACAGTTCTTCTCAAAGCTATCTACTAACTTGCGGCGAAGCTATAATTTAGCTCTTCATAGAGCTAGCCTAAAGCCCATGGCGAGCTTATGCCTTTGTTTGGCATCTTTAGCCCTTTTGAGAAGGCTATAGCTTCTGACGAGGCTATGATTTAACTTAGCAGGGCCAAGTAAAGTTTCATGTGAAGTGAGAGAATGTAGTTAGTTGGCTTAGCTGTGCGAATGTAGAGTTTAACTTTGTTGTGCTTGCTAATGGATTGGTTATCAGTCTGTTTTATGGCTTGTCTTTTTGAAGTGTCGACAAGTCAGACATTGTTCAGACCAATTGGAAAGCTGTTTGAGAATTTGTCTTTTGTAACTATCAACTCGTACCAACTAACCAAGTGAATACCTTGTTTAGAACTAGAATGAGCCCAAAGAAATTTTCAGCAAATAGCTTCAATTGTTGGCCCAAAGGCCTTCCACTCTAGTTTTGATGATGATTAACTCATGTAGTTATGTTTACTAATAATCTTGTGTTGTTTAAGTTTCAGATCATTAACCAAGATATTAGTTGGTGATTAGCTTCAACAGGTGTTTAGAAGTTTTTCATGATGATTCCAGGGCCAAAGCGTCAAAATCACACATTGCCTAGCCCATGGATGAAGTTTTGGAGCAAGTCTACTTGAAGATGAAGATCATCAAGAGGACTTAGGTATCCATAGTTTAGATAGTGTGTTTAGATCCAATTTGTAAAGTTTAGTATAGTTGATATGCTCAAGTGCACAACACACACGTTTCATGATTTGGATTTTGGTTTTCATGGATAGTAGATCAAAACAAGTTTACTTTATTTCTATGTATATTAGATATGTTCTAGATATACATACATACTTTAAAGTTGCTAGACAAACTTATTTTGACTATCCTATTCATGTTTTGGAAAATCAAGTTTGACAAAAATACAAGCTTTGTTTTTGATAAAATTTGTAAGACTCAGAAATGAATTGAATATATTGATACATGTCTTGAAACTTTTATCACTTGTTTGAGTTTTGATATAAAATGATAAAAATATTTTTGGTGATTTTTTATTAAAAGATTTTTATAAAATATTTTTCCCAAGTTTTCAAACTCAGTTTTCTGGTCCAGGACTCAACCAGTCGACTAAGCCAGGTTATTAGTCGACTTGGCTGATGTCCGGTCGACCGGGCCGGTCGACCGGACGTGCACAGATCTGTGCACGTTTGGAGTCACTGGGACGGTCGACCGAGCCGGTCGACCGGGTCTGAGAGCTCTGCTCTCTGTTTGATTGGGTCGACCGGGCGGTCGACCGCTACAGAAGAGTTCTGCTCTCGGTTTGTTTCGGTCGACCGGGCCGGTCGACCGCTGTTGCCCAACGGTCATATTTCTGACCGTTGGCGGTCGACCGGACCAGTCGACCGGCAGCCTGTCAGGCTGCCAGCTCAGCCTAACGGCTAGTTTTCTGATGGGCCTATATAAACCCCATCTCTTTGGGGATTTTGGCCAAGTTTTTGAAGAGAAAAAATTCTGGTTTTCTGAAGTGTTAAAACAAGTTTTTCAAAAGTGTTTGGGGCTTTAATCTTTCAATCTTTATTGTTTTAGGTTTTTGAAAAAATCAAAGAAAAGAATATTTTGGGAGATTTGTCTTGGTTTTTCATTTTATATCTTTTGCAAGAATTTTTCCAAGTGTTTTTCTTTGTTGCTTGTTTTCCAAACACCTAGATTTCCACACTTGAGCTATCATACTATCCTAATCTATTAGGATCTTGTTTTTGTGGAAAAGAAAAGAGAAAAGAGAGTTTTGAGGTTGTTGTTGTAACCTCTAAGTTGTACACCCTTATTCTTGTTGTATCCCTCTTCGGTAGAGGTGATCGGGTGATTAGTTTGTGTCCCTCAAGTGTGAGGTGATTGGGATTGGTTGTGAGCCTCTTCGGTAGAGGTGGTGTTGTTGTTGTATTTGGCTACGGGCCTACCCCTCGGTTGTGAGGTGGTTGTTTGAGAGAGGAGTTAGGTACTCCATTGTTGTACAAATCCTTCTCGGTGAAGGTTCCCTCGGTGGGAGTCCTCGGTGGACGGTATAGTGGATTGGAAATCCTACACGGTGGTGTAGGCGGGGATGTAGAGCAAGGGTGCTCGAACCTCGAAACATATCTTTGTGTTTGCGTTTGATCCACTTGTCTCTAAACTCTCTCTCTTTACATTTGTGCAAAGCATCATACTTCATTCATATCATATTTGCTTGTGTTGAGCATAATTCATCTTGTCATATTTATTTGTTTGTGTTGTGCCTTGCATAATCCATATTGCTATATCCTTGATTGTTTGGCTTGATTGTGTGTGCACATTGCTTGGATTGCTTGTGTGTGTGTGCCTAACTTATACTCATCCAACAAGAGCTTCACATAGCGCCTCAACCCATTTCAAGGGGAATCAAGGGGAGTTAGTCCAGAGCCTCGCAAGGGAAATTCGGCTACACTTATTGTATTGTATTAGTTTATGCATAATTTGCATTAGCTTCCGCATTTAGCGCACTTAGTTTTGCATTTAGTTCTAGATTAGTAATAACACCTATTCACCCCCCCTCTAGGTGTTTTTTCAATTGGTATCAGAGCTAGTGCTCCTGATACTTAGGCTTAACATCCTAAGAGTGAGATCCATTTGCTTGCTAATCTATTGTTTGCATTTGCTTGTTTGCACACATATAGTTTACCATGGCCTTCATGACCCCACCTATGTATGACCCTTCCAACATTCATGTTTGGAAGATTAGGATGACCGTTTATTTACAAACCCTAGGTCACAAAGTTTATCTTGCTATTACCAAGGAATCCTTCCTTAGTGATCGCAATCATATAGGGGCCAATGCACAAGCCCTAGAGGCCATTAGAAGCACTTTATCTAAAGATTATCTTATGTGTGTTTCTAACATTGATTCCGCCTTTGCAGTGTGGAACAAATTGACAACAACAACCACCACCTCCGAGCTTCAAGTGCCAAACCAACCGGAGGAATCTAGTGGAGAATCCGATTCACAATGCTTCATGGTCCAAGGGAATGACTCCCTTGAGGTACATTCGGAACCCCACTTAGATAGTGATGATTGCTCTAGTTCTTCATGTGATAATTTTGATGCCCATGCTTTAAATGAAGAACTTTCTATTGTTTGTGAAAAATTAATTGAAAATTATAAGATTTTGAAAAAGAAAAGTCTAGAAATTGAAAAAGAAAATAAGAGTTTGCATTCTAAACTTGATTGTGTTTTGCAAGAGAAGGTTGAGGTCTATAATGAAAGGGATTCATTGAGATCTCAATTGGAACTTGCACTAAAAGAAAATGAATTTTTAAAACTAAAAATGATTGCCATGCTATTTTGAAGAAAAATGAAAATTTATCTTCTAAAGTTGATTTTGTTGTAAAAGAAAATAATTCTTTGAAAATAAAAATTGATTCTATTTCAAAGGATTTAGAAATTTGTTTAAAGAAAAATGTTGTTTTACAAAATAAGATTGATGCACATGTTTGCCATGCTAGGGTAGTATCACACACTCCACCCATTGCATGCTCCACTTCTTCTTCTAAGATTAATGATTATATTTGTTTGCTTAAGAAGAAGGTTGATTGTTTGGGCTCCACTATGAGCCAATGTACCTTGAACCACACACGCTTGGAATCCTTGGTTCGAAAGAAACAAGTTCCATCTTTTATGCATGCACACCCTCCACGGCATACACATGCTTCTCACGGACACACCCATCACCATATGTATGCTCATGTGTACATTTGTACACATTGTGGACGTAAGGACCACCTTGCTAAATTTTGCTTTGATAGATTACATAATGTAAATTTAGCAAATAATTTTGTTTGGGTTAGAGAAGGGACTAACCCCCATGGACCCAACAAGATGTGGGTACCAAAGACCACCCCTCCTATTATTTTTGATGTAGGTTTGGGCTCTCACATGACGTGAGAGTGATGACACCTTGGAGTGGATGCGTTCCGTGCTTAAAGGAGATCAATTGGATGCATCACTTTCAAGGGAAAGTTTGGTGGAGAGGACCACCTTTGTTTTGGAGAAATAGAGCGGTGCCCTCATTGGTTTTGGTATCGAATCTCTAACTCCTTATATTTACATGCTTTCCATGTTTATCTTTCATAGCGTGATTTGATGTTTAGTGATCATCATGAATATGCCATATTAATTAGATTAGTGTTATACTTATTAGTTGGTTGAAACATCCATGTTTTATATAGACATATATTTTTGTGTTTTCACCTTGGTTAAACTAATTTGTATGACCTAGATCTAATGCACATGCATGTACATCTTGATCATATATGATTTGTATTTCATATTTTTGATGTTTTATATAGCATGTTTCATTGTCTATGGATTAGTATGTAAATACCATGTTTATTAGATCCTTGACACTCATGTTTAGCATTTTGAGACACTCATGTTTAATATAGACCATTATTTTTGTGTTCTCACCGTTTGTTAACTATCATGTTTATCATAGGTTTAATAACATATGTATTTGCATGATAATCATGTTTTTCAACACTAGTATAAATCCTAGTCTAAATGATTTGTGTTTTGTTTTTATGCTTTATGCCTTGATTACATGTTTAGATGTTAGTTTTCATTAAAACTAGAAGATTTATACTTGTACATATAGTGGGCCACAAATAAATTTATATATGTTTGGGCTTGATTGCTTATTTGAACCCATTAGATGTGCTAGTATAGTCTAGTTTTGATGATTCATACATTTTAAACTTGTATTCCCATTTGGATTTGTTTTATGAGTTTTTCACTTCATGTATATGGTTGTATTGCCAAACTTTAAGATATACATGTATACCCCTTGAGTCATTTGCCTTTCATGCAAATCTATATATATGGACTCAATTGTGTTTAGGGATATGTATGTATACTTCTTGTGTTGACAATTCATACATATACCATGAAATGAAATTGTTTTGGTGAAGTTTTTCTTGATTTTGTGTTTAATTGTTTAACTTCATGTATATGTCTATCTTGTCCAAACTATTAGATATACATGTTTATCCTTTTGAGCCACGTGCCTTAATGCATATATTTTGTGGACTCGTTGTGTTTTGGATATGTATGTAAACTTTGGTTTGTATTAGACATACATATGCCATGAAAGTTAAATAAGTTTTGATGATTTTCGTGTTTTCAATGTCTAAGGAATAATTGAGCTTAATGAAAAATTTTCATGAGTATGATATTCACACTTTATTAGTACACTCACATTTCTTATTTACTCATGTGTTTTATTTTCATGAGTTATATTTATGCTTAATTGACTTGAGTGTTTGATATCACGTGGATTTCATGTTTCATGAAAAACAATTTTTTTATTCCTTACTTGAAGGATTTCGTACTAGTTTAAAAGTTTTTCCATTTGACTAGTTCGTATTCTTCATTTTGGTAGTGATTTTCATACAAAATTACATTTTCAAATCTATTTTTTTTGAAAACCCCTACCATCAATGGGCGGATGGATGGGAGATCATGGTCTTGTATGCTTTAAAATGAAAATCATTTAAAACTTGAACCTTGATTGGGAGGTATTGTAATATGATGTATACACTTGAACTTATTGCTATGTCAATTGGTATCATTGAACTCTTTCAATTGGTATCATTTTGATCCTTTTGTATACTCATATGTTTATTGTGTATGTATATTTTCAATTGGTATCATCTATTGGTGATTGGTACTCATTCTATTTCATACACATTTTATTTGTGCTCAAGATATAAATTTTTCACAAAATCTTGTTTATGCTAGTGCTTGAGTTTCAATTTTGTTTCAATTGATTACTTTTAAATTGGTATCAAGCCCATGCATTCTTTTAGTTGGTATTTCATAAAGGGGGAGAAAATTTAATTTTGTACTTCAATTGGTGATTCTTCAATTGGTATTTGTTTCCCACTCCCTTACTTTATGATTAAAAATTTCATATTGGTATCATATGTTTAATATGAAAATCATTTACAATTGGTATCAAAATTTGTTTAGACATTCAAGATTTATTATGTTTAATTTCAATTGATATCAAGATGTTTCATGTGTTTTTACTTAAAATTGGTATCTAAATTTTTTTTTAAAAAAATACAAAAGTTTTGATTTGTATTGACTATATGCATATATATTCATGTTGAGTGTATTGTGTATTGAAGAGCTTAACATCTCTTCTTTATGTGGTACACGTGTGTAGGGGGAGCTTCACATCTCCTCTTATTCATTACATAATGTGTGTTATGTGAATTAGGGCTTCACATCCCTTCTTCATGTAATGCATATGTGTAGGGAAGCTAACTTAGCGTCTTCCTCTTCATGAATGTATATAGCATATAACATCTATTGATCCATGTTTATTTTCAAGTGATATCAAGATGCTTCATTGACATACTTTTCTATTGATATCATGTTGTTTATAGTCACCCCTTATTGACATTTTTTTTGTTTTAGACAAAAAGGGGAGAACATTGTTTTATTGTTTGGATTGTTTAACCCCTTCTTGATCTTTTTGCTTGACAAAAAGGGGGAGAAAAATTTGGTTGATTTGATTTTACTTTATTTACCCCTTTGTTGATGATTGACAAAAAGGGGGAGAATTATTTGAGAGTTTAACATGTTTTTATATATGCATACTTATGTTTTTGCATATATTAAGTTTTATTGTTTATTGGTAAGTTTTAAGTTTTATTGGTATCTAGAGCATCTAGTGTTTTTATTGTTAATGCTTTATTAATTTAATTGGTAACTAGAGCTTCTAGAACATGTGTTTGTGTTTTATGCATATTGATGCATACATGTTTATGCATACATGTTTATGCACATTCATTTCCATATCTTATTATTTATGTCTATGCATGAGTTAAGGGGGAGCTTCTTTGAAGCTTAACTTTAATCCATGCATATATAACTCCATGAGTTTTGTCATCATCAAAAAGGGGGAGATTGTTGGCCCAAAGGCCTTCCACTCTAGTTTTGATGATGATTAACTCATGTAGTTATGTTTACTAATAATCTTGTGCTGTTTAAGTTTTAGATCATTAACCAAGATATTAGTTGGTGATTAGCTTCAACAAGGTGTTTAGAAGTTTTTCATGATGATTCCAGGGCCAAAGCGTCAAGATCACACATTGCCTAGCCCATGGATGGAGTTTTGGAGCAAGTCTACTTGAAGATGAAGATCATCAAGAGGACTTAGGTATCCATAGTTTAGATAGTGTGTTTAGATCCAATTTGTAAAGTTTAGTATAGTTGATATGCTCAAGTGCACAACACACACGTTTCATGATTTGGATTTTGGTTTTCATGGATAGTAGATCAAAACAAGTTTACTTTATTTCTATGTATATTAGATATGTTCTAGATATACATACATGCTTTAAAGTTGCTAGACAAACTTATTTGACTATCCTATTCATGTTTTGGAAAAATCAAGTTTGACAAAAATACAAGCTTTGTTTTTGATAAAATTTGCAAGACTCAAAAATGAATTGAATATGTTGATACATGTCTTGAAACTTTTATCACTTGTTTGAGTTTTGATATAAAATGATAAAAATAATTTTGGTGATTTTTTTATTAAAAGATTTTTATAAAATATTTTTCCCAAGTTTTCAAACTCAGTTTTCTGGTCCAGGACTCAACCAGTCGACTAAGCCAGGTTATTAGTCGACTTGGCTGATGTCCGGTCGACCGGGCCGGTCGACCGGACGTGCACAGATCTGTGCACGTTTGGAGTCACTGGGACGGTCGACCGAGCCGGTCGACCGGGTCTGAGAGCTCTGCTCTCTGTTTGATTGGGTCGACCGGGCGGTCGACCGCTGCAGAAGAGTTCTGCTCTCGGTTTGTTTCGGTCGACCGGGCAGGCCGACCGCTGTTGCCCAACGGTCATATTTCTGACCGTTGGCGGTCGACCGGCAGCCTGTCAGGCTGTCAGCTCAGCCTAACGGCTAGTTTTCTGATGGGCCTATATAAACCCCAACTCTTTGGGGATTTTGGCCAAGTTTTTGAAGAGAAAAAATTCTGATTTTCTGAAGTGTTAAAACAAGTTTTTCAAAAGTGTTTGGGGCTTTAATCTTTCAATCTTTATTGTTTTAGGTTTTTGGAAAAATCAAAGAAAAGAATATTTTGGGAGATTTGTCTTGGTTTTTCATTTTATATCTTTTGCAAGAATTTTCCCAAGTGTTTTTCTTTGTTGCTTGTTTTCCAAACACCTAGTTTTCCACACTTGAGCTATCATACTATCCTAATCTATTAGGATCTTGTTTTTGTGGAAAAGAAAAGAGAAAAAGAGAGTTTTGAGGTTGTTGTTGTAACCTCTAAGTTGTACACCCTTATTCTTGTTGTATCCCTCTTCGGTAGAGGTGATCGGGTGATTGGTTTGTATCCCTCAAGTGTGAGGTGATTGGGATTGGTTGTGAGCCTCTTCGGTAGAGGTGGTGTTGTTGTTGTATTTGGCTACGGGCCTACCCCTCGGTTGTGAGGTGGTTGTTTGAGAGAGGAGTTAGGTACTCCATTGTTGTACAAATCCTTCTCGGTGAAGGTTCCCTCGGTGGGAGTCCTCGGTGGACGGTATAGTGGATTGGAAATCCTACACGGTGGTGTAGGCGGGGATGTAGAGCAAGGGTGCTCGAACCTCGAAACATATCTTTGTGTTTGTGTTTGATCCACTTGTCTCTAAACTCCCTCTCTTTACATTTGTGCAAAGCATCATACTTCATTCATATCATATTTGCTTGTGTTGAGCATAATTCATCTTGTCATATTTATTTGCTTGTGTTGTGCCTTGCATAATCCATATTGCTATATCCTTGATTGCTTGGCTTGATTGTGTGTGCACATTGCTTGGATTGCTTGTGTGTGTGCGCCTAACTTATACTCATCCAACAAGAGCTTCACATAGCGCCTCAACCCATTTCAAGGGGAATCAAGGGGAGTTAGTCTAGAGCCTCGCAAGGGGAATTCGGCTACACTTATTGTATTGTATTAGTTTGTGCATAATTTGCATTAGCTTCCGCATTTAGCGCACTTAGTTTTGCATTTAGTTCTAGATTAGCAATAACACCTATTCACCCCCCTCTAGGTGTTTTTTCTAGCTTCAATCTCTTCCAAATGGCAACTGGCACTATCGTGATAGTGATGAGATACAAAGGCATAGCCTGCAAGACAGTCCGAATGAGAACTGCTCCCCTGCAATGGAGAGTGTATCAGTGAGCCACGAGCCCAACCTTCCTTGTATCTTGGCGAGTAGATCCCTAAAATTACCCTTTTTATGCCTTCCACTAGTAACAGGAGCACACCTAAATTCTTTCTAGGTCCTGACCCATTTCATCCCTAAACTCTTAGCCAGCCCACAATGTTAATGCTAAAGGAGCTCAGGTGCATAGATGATTTGCTCAAATTCAATGATTGCCCAGAAGCAGAGTAATCGGCCTGTAACACATGATAGAACATTCATCGAGACATGCATGACAAATTAACGAGCAATCATCTGCAAAAAGAAGGTGAGAGAGAGAAGGAGCTTGAGGGTAACGAATCAAAGAAATACGACCTACAACTTCCAATTATCTTACCACCACCAAGAGCATTTTAGAACCAATATAAACAAATAAGGAGAAAAAGAACACCAATGGCGTAAACCCATCGACGAAGAGAAAGACTCGTGGGGGATCCATTGACTAGAACCGAGAATAGAGGATCTCTCGTGCACACCCATTAATCCACATTCGCAAAATGTACAACCAAAGCCAAAATGAATCAAGACAAGATCGATAAAATACCAATGCATCTTGTTATACGCCCGTTCCATGTCAATTTTAGCAAGAACATAGTGCTCAGCTCCTCGAGAATCTTCTAAAGAATGAGCTATCTCCTGAGCAATCAAAATATTGTCGGAGATTGATCTCCCTGGCACAAATGCCCCTTGCTCAGGGGATATAAGAACATTAAGCACTCCTTTCAACCTCTTAACAAGGATATTATTGAAAAGTTTGTTTAAGGTATTACACAAACTAATCGGGCGATAATGTTTAAACTTTGCTTAGGGTTTTGATTTAGGGATGCAGTGGTCAGATTTTGACCCTCGTCAAGATCGTGACACGTGTCCCACCGCATCAGAAGCATCTTAAGTGAATAACAAACTCGACATACCAACTGAACCATTACGGGTTCAATGAGAAAGCCTCGTACCTGAGTTCACACTCGACCCGAGGTCCCTCTCCGACATCCGCAACTGCCAGGTCTCTCTCCGACCATATCAATCCAGGATCATTCACCAAGATATTCAACTCGGACGGAACCATCTATAACATCCCGTTCCCAGAATACGTACTTAGATATGTATTCTGATTTTTCGATCGCATTTTTTTCGATTTAATTTGTATTTGTTTTTGTTTTAATGATCAATTTGGTCTTTTTGATAGTCAAATTTGATCGATTTCAGTTTCAAATATCATTTCCAATATTTTAGATTTTTCATAATTTTTTAAAAATTTTCAGAATTAATTTGCAAAATCTTCAAAACCAGTGTCGATAGGTATCGCTGACTGATTCTCAGATTTTTTTTAGTTTTTAAATGGAGTTGAATTTTTAGAAACAGCTTTCACATTACTTCTTACAATCTCATTTCCTATCTAAATACATTTTTTGAAATTTTTCTAAATTTATCAAAATTTGACCGGTTTTGGGGTTAACCGGTATCGCCAGAAGATTTCAGAATTTTTAATTTGAAAACCAGATTGAATTTCTCAAATCTGATTCATCAAGCATCTTAAAATAATATTTTCTATTTTTAAAAATTTTCGAAGAGTTTCTAAAACAGTCTAATTTTCACTCTATTTAAATAATATTATATTTCCTTCTCTCAACATTTTCTTTCTTCATTTCTTTTTCTTTTCCCTTCCCTCATGTCAACCAACTGACCAGCCCACTTCCCATCCCATTACCTGCTAATACTTGCTCCTTATCCCATCACTTCTCTCTTTTTCTCTCTTTTCTTTTATCATTTCCTTTCTTTTTATTTCTTCTCTCTCCCACTCCCATTCATCTTCTCATCTCTCACCCCCTCACTCCTTCCCTCTCCCTCATCCTTGGCCGACGGTAGCCCAGGCTGTCGCCATTACCGGCGTGCCCTAGGCCGGCCAAGTCCCCCTCCTTCACTTTCAGGCTGGCCAAGCCGCCGCCGGCATATAGTAAGACCCGGTACCTAGCGGTACGTTCCGGCTCAATACAAAATACTCCTGGACCGTTCTCCTGGGTGTGCATGGGACCAATTCTAAACATGATTCGTCAATCTCTATCAGTTTCCAATAACCCTTGCTCGACTTATATGCGGAGGTATATGATATGGGACATATACCGAAACATACAAATTAGACGAGTCTTAATAATATAATAATAACAGCTACTAACATCTGACTAGTATCATACTTAAACTATAATTGTGAGACCTGTGACACAATACATTATCCTGCTCACCACTTACATATGATATCGTGCTATTGTGTTGAATCACTTGACTTGCTTATTTCTGAGTTTTCATATCAATTCTCTGATTTCCATTTATGTTACTAGTCATTGCCTGTGCCTGTATACCTGAACCACATTACTTGATCATGTACATGTGTGACTACTTGAGATGCCAACTGGCTTTTGCTTACGTACTCGCTGGGTTGCTTTCTGACAACCCTAAATTCTCATGTCCACATCCTAGAGTCTGGACCGTGGTGGCCTTGCTGTAACTGATTAGAGTCGCCGGATCCTCTTTCCTCCAGCGTCCCCTTGTTCGGCTCGTGAGATTCTCATCTTACTATTCATGAGTACTTTTTCGTCTTTTAAATTATACATCCTGCTTTTGCGCTTCTTGATGATCTTATATTCTTGAGATATTGTATCTTATCCTGTAATAACTGTGTACTTGTGTTATTATTGTTTGAATGTTAATATCACTGTGTTTTCATACCCTGATTCTTACTTGTACTGATGCTTAGCGCATATATGTGAGGGTATTCCTGTTCAGCCTATATACGTCATAGTAACGTCTCCGTACCCATGGGATCAGGGCGTTACATGGTGATATCAGAGCTTAGGTTCTCACATCTTCAGTACAACCAGTCGACAAATTAATGGTAAAGAAATTTACAACTGGAATGCATGAGTCATGGTTATACAATTCAACTACAAGTACAAAGTCATCTATTCCTGTTGGCCCAAAGGCCTATCACTCTAGTTTTGATGATGATCAACTCATGAAGTTATGATTACTAATGATCTTGTGTTTAATTAGTGACAGATTCATTATCAAGATCTTAGTAGGTGCATAACTCAACAAAGGATTAAATGTCAAGATTTGGAGTTAGCACGGGGTGATCCAAGGAGCTTTGGATCAAGCTTGGACCAAGTCAAGAAGATGAGAAGCCTTCAAGTGAAGACTTCAAGAAGATGAAGACTTGTGTCTAGGTATAAGATTTTGTTTTTGTTTTAGTTAAAATGTAAAGGATAGATAGTTGGTGGATTGCTCAAGTTCATATCACACACACACTCTTGATTTATGTGTTTTCATAAAAGATTTTTAGTTCTAGAAAAATACCGTTTTGGTTTTGGTGTTTCAAATATACATGTGTTTTTAACCAAAACCTTTTTAGAACTCTCGTCCGTCCTGCTGATCTGCTCGACACACTTTTAGTTTTCTAGTCATAACTTTTGATTCCTATATTCAATTAACATGATTTATATTGCATTTTAAAGATGACTTTCAGAGCTACATTTAATATTCAATAATCATTTTCTGATTTAAATGTTAAGAATGTCAAATATTGGGTTGAAGTCTGAAAAACAGTTTTCAGTTTCTGATTTGATACCTTTTAGTATTTTATTGATAACTTTCAATTCCGAATTGATATTGATTTGATTTAAGTTGCATTAGAAAGAAGACTTCAATATCTACAAATTCATCCTATATACTTATTCCCAAATTCGAACGTTTTAGACCTCAAAACTGTGCTCCAAGTTAACCCATTGCACAGAGGTCGGTCGACCGGGCCAGTCGACCGACGTGCACAAAACTGTGCACGTCTGGCAGTTTTGTGCGGTCGACCGGTCCGGTCGACCGGAACTGAGAGCAGTGCTCTCTGTTCTTCTCGGTCGACCGGGCCAGTCGACCGGAGGCTGTAACGGTCAGATTTTTGACCGTTACCGGTCGACCGGGCGGTCGACCGGCAGCTCTGACAGACCCCAACGGTCAGATTTTTCTGACCTCTATAAAAGGGGGTTTTGTCATTGTTTTGAGCCAAGATTTTAGGAGAGCTTTTGTCCAGTTTTTCCCATTCTTTTCAGAAAGTTTTCTCCACATATTTGAGAGCAAATACTTCCAATCAAATAGGAAGAATTTATCAAGAGTGATAAAAGTGATTTCTTGAGTTTTTCACCATAGTTCTTTTCCTTGATTTCTCACACTACACTTGAGCATCCATTGTCATATCTATCCTATAGGAGAGTTGTAGTGAGAGTTTGTAATTGGTGATCAAGTGTTTAGATCACCAAGAGATCAATTCTTGTTCTTTGAGAAGGCGGACGGTTGTGTTCGCGGTTTGATTGAGGGTCCTAGTGAGGACTTGGTGTTGTTGGGTCCTAGTGAGGACTTGTAGCTTGAGGTGCGGCCTCGACGAGCCGGTGGGCTTGTGGTGTGTAAGGGACTTTGGGAGTCCGAGGGCTTGTAGGTGTTGCGGCACCAAGGAGAGATCCGGTTGGATCGTGCATAGTGAAAATCCTTCGTGTGTCGAAGGCGGGGATGTAGAGCAAGTGTGCTCGAACCTCAAAACATACCCTTGTGTTTGCGATTGCTCACTCTTACTCTCTTTCTCACTTAGTCTCTTTTATATCTTGCATTACTTACATTGTCTTTACTTTACATGCTTGATATACCCTTGTGCTTATATTGTTATATACTTGCGTGGGATTGCTTGTTAACACTAGTATTCAACCAAGAGAGCCAACGCGGCATCTCAACCCATTCAAGGGGAATCTAGAGGAGCTTGTCCAGAGCCTCGCAAGGGGAATTCGGCAACACTCTTGAGTTATACATAAGTGTTTAATTAGAAGAAGTTTAATTTGGTCAACTTAGTTTTAATTCCGCATTATTTGTTCACAAGTGACCATTAGATTAGCCATCACCTATTCACCCCCCCTCTAGGTGATCTTTCAATTGGTATCAGAGCCAAGTGCTCTTGATATTAGGTCTAACAACCTAGAGTTAAAGATCCTCATTTTAGGCTAATCACAAGATTTGTACACACACAATGGACTTCATGTCACCACCCACCTTTGACATCCTTAACATCCAAATTTGGAAGGTTAAGATGTCTTTGTTCCTCAAAGGACTTGGCCTTAGTGTATATCTTGCCACAACTAATAAAGAATATTGCTTAAATGGTAAGAATATTGAGGCTAATGCAAAGGCCCTACATGCTTTAGTATCTAGCTTAGATGATGATTATTTGTCTAAGTTGACTAATCTTGACTCGGCTTTTGTAGTGTGGAACACCCTCACCTCCCTTGGCGAAAAGGATCTATACTATGCGGGGAGCGATTCGGACGTTGAGAGCGACACCTCCAACGTATGCTACATGGTCCAAGGGGATAACCCCCTTGAGGTAAACACCGAATCCGATGATGAGGATGTAGACATGTCATATGATGAGCTTGCTACCTTTTGTCATCTTGTGCTTGAAAAATGACATGATTAAAAAGAAAAATAAAAATTTGAAAAAGGAACTTGATTGCATGCATGTAGAACATGACTCTTTTAGAAGTAACATTGCATGTTTAGAAAAAGATAATAAAATTTTGAAAAAGAATTTTGATGCCATGCTTAATGATAAAGATTTATTAGAAAATAAAATGGCATGCTTAGAAAAGAAAATGAGTTTTTGAAAAATGAGAATGTTTCCCTTATGTCTAAATTAAATAATTTATGTAAAGGGAACATTGATTTGAAAAATAAAATTGATATGGTGGAAAAACAAAAAGAAGTTGTTTTTCAAGAAAATAAATCTTTAAAAAGAAAACTATGTGAAAAAGAAAAAGATTTTGTTTCACAAAAGAAAAAGAAAATTGATCATATATCTCACCATGCTTTACATGCCACCACAAATGAGATAAATGTTTTGAAAAATAAAATGGATAATTTGAGTTCAACTTTGAACTCTTGTGCATTTAATCATACTAAGTTGGAGTCAATGTTTTCAAAGAAACAAACTCCTCATGCTCATGCACATACTCATCATGCTCATGCTTATGTTGCACATCACGATCACAATCACACTCATAAGCATCATACTAAGGTGTACACATGTACACATTGTGGCCGCAAAGGCCATTTAGCAAAATTTTGTTTTGATAAGAAACCTCATTTATATTTTGCTAAGTATAAAAGATTTTGGGATCCTTACAATAAAGCTAACCCCAAAGGACCCAAGAAAGTATGGGTACCAAAACCCCCACCTTTTGATTTTGATGTAGGTGAGGGCTCTCACAAGACGTGAGAGGATTGGTGCTTTGGTAGTGGATGCAATGGACTTGATGGACACACACTTGGATGCATCGCTATCAAGAAATTTTGGTGGGAAAGACCACCATGCTTGGAGCTTTGGAATTGGTAACAATTTCTAAACTCCTATTTTATTTATGTACATGCTTTTATTTTCATAATGTCATTCATAGCATGTTCATGTTTTAAGATTTTATGTGCTTCATGTGGTATTTACATGCTTAGATGTAGAATTTGTCAAACTTGTATTTATACATGTACAAATAGTAAATTACAATTGATTCATATATGATTGAACTTCATGCTCATTTGTACCCACTATATGTATATGTATAGGCTAGTTTTGATGATTCTCTTTTATACATGTTTTTGCCTTATTTGTATGCTTTACTTCATGTATATATATATTTTTAATTCAAACCTAATAAATATACATGTATACCCGTGAGTCTCTTGCCTTCATGCAAATACCTTTGATAGACTCTTTTATTTTTGGGATATGTATGCATATTGTTAGAATTGGATTAATCATACATATACCATGAAGATTGTTGTTTTATGAAAAATGAGTTTTAAGTTGATTTGTTAAAAATTTGATTTATGAACTTGTTGAGCTTAAATGACTATTTTCATGAAAATGCTATTTACATGATTGTTTAACACTCACATTTCTTGTTAAAATCATTTATGAGCCTAATAGACCATGAGTGCTTAAATTTTTTATGTATTTAGTTATGTTTATGAAAAACATATGATTTGATGTATTTGAAGGATCTTTAACTAGTTTGTCAAAAATCTATTTATACTAGTTATCTATTCTTCAAATAGTTTTTGAGATTTACACATGATCCTACTTTACAATAACTTGGATAAATTATTTTGTATTCTCAAGATTTGATGCTTCATGATTTGAATATTAGTTTAAGTGTTAGCTTTTGTCAACACTAGGATTTATACTTGTACATGTTATGGGCCACAAATAAATTTATTTATATTTGTGCTTGAATGCTTATTTGAACCCATTAGATGTGCTTGTATTGCTTAGTTTTGATGATCCCTACAATCTTAAACTTGTATTTGCCGTTTGGATTTGTATTATGATCATGTGCTTTCATTTCATGTATATGTGTATTTTGTCAAACTTTAAGATATACATGTATACCTTTTGAGTCATTTGCCTTTATTGCAAATCTACTTATATGGACTCAATTATGTTTTAGGGATATGTATGTATGCTTATTGTGTTGTCAAAATATACATATACCTTGAAATATAAATTTTGGTGTAATAATAATAAAAATTTTTGTGATGGATTTCATGATTTCAAAATTTAAAGGAATATTGAGTTTTATTGCTATTTTTCATGATACCATGTTCCACATAACACTAGCACACTCACTTCTTTTTGAAAATTTTTATGGACTTCATGGATATTAGAGTGTTTTTAGTGCCATGTGATTTACTTGTGTTTCATGAAAAATATTTTTCTAGTGCAAATTCTTCATTTGGTAGAGTTTTTCAAACTAAGCCTATTTTCAAATCTATTTTTGAAAACCCCTACCATCTATGGGAGGATGGATGGGCGATTATGCCTTGTATGCTTCATTGAAAATTTTTACCTTGTGCATATGAAGGGTGGTAGGTTATGAGATATACACTTGTTATGTCAATTGGTATCATTGAATCGTTTCAATTGGTATCAATATGAACTTATTTTGTATATACTCATATTTTGTTTTCTTATATATATGTATGTATCAATTTCAATTGGTATACTCATTTCTCATACATATATATGATTTTCATGTGCTTAACTTACAATTGGCTCACATTTTTTAAAAGCACAAAGTTTATGATGAAAAATAAAATTTTTTTTTCATATGTTTACTATTGATATCAAAATAAATAAAAAAAAAATATGTTGATTTGATATCTCAAAATGTGTTTTATTAAGTAAGTTCAAAATTTTTAAAGAAAAATTCAAAATGTTTGATTTGTATTTCCTATATGCAAGGAGAGCTTAACATCTCTCTTACATATGGATTCATGTTGAGTATATTATAAATTGAGGAGCTTGACAACTCTTCTTTATATGATATACGTGTGTAGGGGGAGCTTCACATCTCCTCTTATGCATTACATAATATGTGTTATGTGAGTTAGGGCTTGTCATCCCTTCTTCATGTAATGCATATGTGTAGGGAAGCTAACTTAGCGTCTTCCTCTTCATGGATGTATATCGCATATAAATCTTTATTGATTGACTTGTATTACCCCTTCTTGATCTTTTTGTTTTTGACACAAAGGGGGAGAAAAATTTATTTGATTTGATTTTACTTTGAACCCTTTGTTGATGATTGACAAAAAGGGGGAGAAGTATTTGAGTATATATGCATGTTTTCATTGCTTAAGGGGGAGCAGTATTTGTCTTTCTTGTTATTTGTGCATATATGTTTTTGTTTTGCAAATAGGGAGAAAAAGATTTATTTTGGTTCATCTCCATCATTTGCATACATATTTATGAGCTTCATTGTCATATATTATTATTTATTTGGTATGCATGAGTTAAGGGGGAGCTTCTTTGAAGCTTTACTTTAATCCATGCATATATAACTCCATGAGTTTTGTCATCATCAAAAAGGGGGAGATTGTTGGCCCAAAGGCCTATCACTCTAGTTTTGATGATGATCAACTCATGAAGTTATGATTACTAATGATCTTGTGTTTAATTAGTGACAGATTCATTATCAAGATCTTAGTAGGTGCATAGCTCAACAAAGGATTAAATGTCAAGATTTGGAGTTAGCACGGGGTGATCCAAGGAGCTTTGGATCAAGCTTGGACCAAGTCAAGAAGATGAGAAGCCTTCAAGTGAAGACTTCAAGAAGATGAAGACTTGTGTCTAGGTATAAGATTTTGTTTTTGTTTTAGTTAAAATGTAAAGGATAGATAGTTGGTGGATTGCTCAAGTTCATATCACACACACACTCTTGATTTATGTGTTTTCATAAAAGATTTTTAGTTCTAGAAAAATACCGTTTTGGTTTTTGGTGTTTCAAATATACATGTGTTTTTAACCAAAACCTTTTTAGAACTCTCGTCCGTCCTGCTGATCTGCTCGACACACTTTTAGTTTTCTAGTCATAACTTTTGATTCCTATATTCAATTAACATGATTTATATTGCATTTTAAAGATGACTTTCAGAGCTACATTTAATATTCAATAATCATTTTCTGATTTAAATGTTAAGAATGTCAAATATTGGGTTGAAGTCTGAAAAACAGTTTTCAGTTTCTGATTTGATACCTTTTAGTATTTTATTGATAACTTTCAATTCCGAATTGATATTGATTTGATTTAAGTTGCATTAGAAAGAAGACTTCAATATCTACAAATTCATCCTATATACTTATTCCCAAATTCGAACGTTTTAGACCTCAAAACTGTGCTCCAAGTTAACCCATTGCACAGAGGTCGGTCGACCGGGCCGGTCGACCGACGTGCACAAAACTGTGCACGTCTGGCAGTTTTGTGCGGTCGACCGGTCCGGTCGACCGGAACTGAGAGCAGTGCTCTCTGTTCTTCTCGGTCGACCGGGCCAGTCGACCGGAGGCTGTAATGGTCAGATTTTTGACCGTTACCGGTCGACCGGGCGGTCGACCGGCAGCTCTGACAGACCCCAACGGTCAGATTTTTCTGACCTCTATAAAAGGGGGTTTTGTCATTGTTTTGAGCCAAGATTTTATGAGAGCTTTTGTCCAGTTTTTCCCATTCTTTTCAGAAAGTTTTCTCCACATATTTGAGAGCAAATACTTCCAATCAAATAGGAAGAATTTATCAAGAGTGATAAAAGTGATTTCTTGAGTTTTTCACCATAGTTCTTTTCCTTGATTTCTCACACTACACTTGAGCATCCATTGTCATATCTATCCTATAGGAGAGTTGTAGTGAGAGTTTGTAATTGGTGATCAAGTGTTTAGATCACCAAGAGATCAATTCTTGTTCTTTGAGAAGGCGGACGGTTGTGTTCGCGGTTTGATTGAGGGTCCTAGTGAGGACTTGGTGTTGTTGGGTCCTAGTGAGGACTTGTAGCTTGAGGTGCGGCCTCGACGAGCCGGTGGGCTTGTGGTGTGTAAGGGACTTTGGGAGTCCGAGGGCTTGTAGGTGTTGCGGCACCAAGGAGAGATCCTGTTGGATCGTGCATAGTGGAAATCCTTCGTGTGTCGAAGGCGGGGATGTAGAGCAAGTGTGCTCGAACCTCGAAACATACCCTTGTGTTTGCGATTGCTCACTCTTACTCTCTTTCTCACTTAGTCTCTTTTATATCTTGCATTACTTACATTGTCTTTACTTTACATGCTTGATATACCCTTGTGCTTATATTGTTATATACTTGCGTGGGATTGCTTGTTAACACTAGTATTCAACCAAGAGAGCCAACGCGGCACCTCAACCCATTCAAGGGGAATCTAGAGGAGCTTGTCCAGAGCCTCGCAAGGGGAATTCGGCAACACTCTTGAGTTATACATAAGTGTTTAATTAGAAGAAGTTTAATTTGGTCAACTTAGTTTTAATTCCGCATTATTTGTTCACAAGTGACCATTAGATTAGCCATCACCTATTCACCCCCCCTCTAGGTGATCTTTCAATTCCCTCTTCATCGCTCTTCCCTTGATTCTTGAATCTCTTCCATTCTTTCCATTTTCAGTTCCCGTCGTCTTTATACCAACTTAAGATATGGATAGACTGGCAGGGTAGCGGTAAAACATATGTGGTTCGCTCTCATTCTGTTCTGGCATTCTTTGACTCTGGTACATCGCATTGTCTTATGTTGGATAGTTTTTGGCCTTGCATTTTATTCTTGTATGTATAAACGCATCACGGGGAATCAGTAAAGAAGTGGAGTGGTCATCACTTATATAATCAGATAGACTGTATCATTATATGAAGAGCGTTGGTATGAAACAGTGTTTCAAATTCAGGACTTCTGCCAGACAGAGTTATGGTATTTTCTACTTTTATTATTTCAGTAACGATCACGATTTCTTCTACAAAGTTCATGAAACTCGAGTATTCTCAGAACTGATCTGCAGTCAGGTTATTATTCAAAAGACAACATTCGGGACTCGTTTCGATTATATTGAATTCTTAATTGTGTTCTCAGAGCCACTAACTCTTGGCAGTCTTTATAGATTTGGTGGACCACGGGCCCCACTAGCCTCGCCAAGCGAGGGTTGTATTCTAGTCAAGCGTGAATCTAACCAGGTGTGGGCTTTGCTGCACCCTGGTGCTTAGCATTTAGCGTTGTGTTACGCGCTGGCTTCGCCACATGAGCTCCACCAAGTGCGAGCCTCACAGAGCGTTAGCTCTGCCGCACCCTAATGCTTACCGTCTGAGCTGTGTTACGCGATGGCCTCACCTAGGCTTGGCCTCGCCCGTGGCTAGTCCCTTCAGTCTTAGCACTCTAGCCCATTCCTCAGATTTCTCCCGCCTAGCGTATTTTCATGAATCCGATGAACAGGGTTTTCTTGCGTATCTGAGCTATCGTCATGATCCTTAACGATCAATTCGACCAACCTTGGAGGGTTTGAGTATTCTTTAATGTTTCATCTACAGTCGGGTTATCATTCAGAAGTCAATATCCAGAATTTTTCATGGTTATTCTATATTCTTGGTTATGTCTTTCAGAGATTGCAACGCCCAATATTCAGAAATTCTTAATTATTGGTCTTTTTTATTTATACTCAGTATTATCAGGGTTTTCTTTATATTCGGTATTCTGGTCTTTTCTCGTATGCAGCATCGGTAACTCTACTACAAACTCCTCGTCAATGATAGCTTCATGCCATGTAAGGTTTTATATTATATTATGGATTTCACCTCTATGGATTTTTATGAGTTTCATCAGCTTTACTTCACAATTGGAAAGAATTATTATAGATTATCTCACCAGGTCAGCTCACTATATATTATTCAAAATGGGTCAGCCTTCTGAAGTTCTGGCAGTATTCTTTTATCAGCAGACATCAGATTAGTATTATTATGGCACCGTCAGAGGATATATACGGCAGAAAGTGCAGTAATCTCTAAGTCTTGAGTTTACCGTACAGTCAATTTATGGAATTACCCTCAGTTACTCATATTTTTATTGGTATAATGCTCATTCCTATCCTTTCAGTATTCATCTTCCCTTTATCGAAATTTCGAGGACGAAATTTTTGTAAAATAGATGGAATGTAACACCCCGTTCCCGGAATACGTACTTAGTATTCTGATTTTTTGATCGAATTTTTTCAATTTTATTTTTGTATTTATTCTTGTTTTACGATTATTTGTGTGATTATTTTGTATTGGATCCGGATTCGTGGACTCGGAGTCAGCCTTAGTATAAACCAGGGACCCAATCCTAGTATATTGATCGATTTGATATTTTCAATAGTCAGATTTAATCAGTTTCAGTTTCAAATATCATTTTCCAATATTATAGATTTTTTATCATTTTTTTGAAATTTTTCAGAATTAATTTGCAAAAATCTTCAAAATCGGTGTCGATAAGTATACTGATTCCCGAATTTTTAGTTTTCAAACGGAGTTGAATTTTTAGAAACGGCTTTAACATTACTTCTTAGAATCTCATTTTCTATCTAAATGTATTTTTTGAGATCTTTCTAAATATATCTAAATTTATCTAAATTGACTGGTTTTGGGGTTGACCGGTATCGCTGGAAGATTTCAGAATTTTTAATTTGAAAACCATGAATTTCTCAAATCCGATTTCACCAAGCATCTTAAAATAATATTATTTATTTTTGAGAATTTTTTGAAGCGTTTCTAAAGCAGTCAATTTATACCTTATTTAAATAATATTATTTTTCCTTCTTTTTTTATTTTTCTTGCTTCATTTCTTTTTCTTTTCCTTTCCCCCACGTCAGCCAACTGACCAGCCCACTCTCCATCCCATCACCTGCTAATATCTACTCCCTATCTCATCACTTCTCTCTCTTTCTCTCCTTCCTTTTATCATTTCCGTTCTTTTTGTTTCTTCTCTCTCCCACTCCTATTCATCTTCTTTCTCACTCCCTCACTCCTTCCCTCTCCCTCCTCCTTGGCCGACGGCAGTCCAGGTCGTCACCGCCGCTGGCGTGCCCCAGGACGGCCAAGCGCCCCTCCTCCACTTTCCCTATCTCTCCTCCTTTCTTCTCTTTCACTTCTTTTCTTCTCTTATCTTTAGCATCCCCACCACCACCAACTTCTTCCTCAAAACCCATCACCTCCTCCACCCTTCCACCACCATCTTTCCTTCCCTCCACCACCTCCTCTACTACAACACCACCTCCTCCTCCTCCACTTCATTCCACCAACACCATCCACTCCATCACCAATCTCCACCACCATCACCACCCACAAACTCATCACCACTTACATCACCACCACCACCACCACCACTCCATCATCCCCATCACCACCAACACCTTCACCATACTACCGTCATCTCCTCCTCACCACCTTCAACTCCACCTCCAACCTATCCACCACCACCACTAACTACAACAATAACAAACAAAACATCTTCACCATCATTTCATCATCACCCTCAACACCACCACCACCTCACCTCCACACGGCCCCCTCATCACCGGCCGACCTAGCCGCCGGCCAACTCCCCTCCTCTCTTTTTCTTTTCTTTTTTTCCTTTCTTTCTTTCTTCCTTCCTTTCTTCTTACTTTCCCTATTTTTCTCTCCCTTTTTATTTCCTTTTCTAACCTTTCCAGTATACTCTCTCTCTCTCTAACTCTCTCTCCACCATCTCTCTCCCACTCTCTTTCCCTTTTCATTCTTTTCTCTCTCTTCTCTTTCTCTCTCTAACTCTCTCTAAAAATTATTAATGATTATATAGTTTAAGAATTATATTTATATATTTTAATATGAATTGGTGGCGTGCACGTGTTTCTGGTATTCCAGGATTTTACGACGATTTTTCAAAGATTTAGGCGAATACAGTTTCTCTTGAACGAGTATCTGTTTTCTTTTATGCGAGTACCTTTTCTAGGTATGCTATTCTCGCTTTTAATACATGATGTATCATTATGCGAGATGATATATAATATGCGAGTGATTTTCTAATATTAACATGTTATATGGATACCTGTTGGCCGTTATTATAATTCATTGAACTGTTATTATACTTGCATTGGATATGCTTAGATACGCTACTGCTTCGCTCAGCTTCGCATAGCTAATTAATTAATCTATTGTTGTTATAAATATAGTTGAGAAGAGTTTGAAATGTTCAACTATATTGTCTCCTGTATCATGTTACATAACTGGATGATTGCCTGACATATAATATTGTGGCTCTGTATTCAACTTACTTAACACCAACATATTAAGTACCTGACATCTGATACCTGACACCTGATATTTGACTATTGCCAATTGACATGCTATAACTTACTTGACATGCTTTCACATGGTACTAGTACACTAGACCCGATGTCGTGACACATGACTGGATTACTATTACACCTGATACATGTATTACAATGATTATTCATGATTACCACTTTTATGGGGACTTGATATGATTATTATAATACTACCATCAGGTACCCCCGAACTCCTGTATACTTGAACCCCTGAAACAGGGAGACTCCTGATATTATACTCTTGATATTGTACTCATGTTGATCCCCTAATTGGATAATCATGGATATTAGATTGTTATGAACTCATTATGGACATTATCACTGGACAGTCTATAATAATTGAACAACTTACACCGGGATGGGAGAAACTGATAAGTACCGATATAGCTTCCGTGTTTATGATGGCCATACAAATGTTATACAACTAATTTCTGGGATTCGACCTGGAGGCCAGCAGGTGTTTCCGTGGGGTGTACTGGCACCTCTACTCCCCTGCCTCCGTCGGGTGTGCCGTAATCTCCTGGGTATATTTCTTTGGGGAGCGGTGACACCCTATTCTTGTTCGGGTGTATACTAAGTCCTACGAGCATATAGTAACACCCGGTACTTAGCGGTACATTACGGCTCAGTACCGGATACTCCTGGACCGTTGTTCCAGGCATGAGGGGACCCATTCTAAACACGGTTCGTCAATCTCCATTAATTTCCAATAACCAACCTCGCTCGACTTGTATGCGGAGATATATGGTATGGGACATATACCGAAACATACAAATTGGACGAGTCTTAATAATATAATAATAACATGCTACTGACATCTGACTAGTATCATACTTGAACTATACTTGTGAGACATGTGACACAATACATTATCCTTCTCACCACTTACACATGATACCTGTGATGCCTGTGCTATTATGTTGAATCACTTGACTTACTTATTTTCAGGTTTTCATATCAATTCTTTGATTTTCATTTATATTATTGATCATTGCCTGTACCTGTATGCCTAAACCACATCACTCGATCATGTACACGTGTGACTACCTGAGCATGCCAACTGGCTTTAGCTTACGTACTCGCTAGGTTGCTTTCTGACAATCCTGCATCCTCATGTCCAGATCTTAGAGTCTAGACCGTGGTGACTTTGTTGTAGCTGATCAAAGTGCGCATCGGAAGCGTGATTAGCGGTTGTCGGATCCTCTTTCCTCCAGCCTCCCCTTGTTTGGCTCGCGAGATTCTCATCTTACTACTCGTGAGTATTTTCATGTCTTTTATATTGTACATCATGCTTTTGCGCTTCTTGGTGATCTTATATTCTTGAGATATTGTATCTTACCCTGTGATAACTGTGTACTTGTGTTATTATTGCTGAAATGTATAATACCACTGTGCTTCCGTACTCTGATTCTTACTTGTACTGATGCTTAGCGTATATATGTGAGGGTATTCCTGCCCTGCGTATATACGTCGCAGTAACGTTTCCGTACCCGTAGGATCGGGGCGTTACACCATCCCACTAGTTGGAAGCTCCGACCCCCACAACAGGGGCCCTCCAAGAAGACTCCCGCCTCAACATTGAATACAACTCAGCAGTAGGATTTCCCGATTCACGTAGTTACGCCATCAGATTATCCCATGTTCTAAAAGTTTCACTGCCGCTATTTCAGTGGGGGTAGTTATGGATAGTGGCGGTTATTATGCATAGCAATCCCAACAATTAGGCGTTATTATCTCAGCAGATTTAAAGAAATAGTAACATGCGAATCACACAATTATGGAGATCCAAAATATCTGTGCCATCAATCACATCGCAATAGGGCATTTATGCATTGGAGATCCATCGAGAGAGAGAGAGAGAGACACCAGAGGATGAAACTTGTAACAGAGTGTGGAGATTTTTTTGTAATATCTCTGATTTAGTGAAATCTCTTTTCCTTTTTGTCTCATGATTTTTTCCTCTTTAGATTTTTCATGTAATTCTCTAATGTTTGCGTTTGAATTATGTTCATATTTATAATTTGAGTACAGATAAATTTTCTCAGAAATTTACCTCTACGAGGGATAAGGGCGATAAAGGTAAGCTTCCAAGAACACTCGCCATTGCCCCGCCACTTGAAGCAGCATCTTTGGGTTCCAGTACTTATGAGGCAATTTAGGAAAGCGAACCCATAAAGATAGCCATCTCCTCCTCCTTTTGTGGAAAATTGGGTTTCCATTTTTCCAGAGCTAAGGGTTGACCGGCAATGATCCAAGGACCTCCGCACAGGACCATCCGTTGATCCTCCACGGTCTTGACCTTAAAAGCACTGAACCCCCAACAGGTGACGTCGCCGGAGAACCCCGAACAGCATCCGCCATCGATACATTCGCAGCCGGAGCATCGCCCTAGATGCCCGGTTTGCTGGCCGCCGCCCTTTGATTGGATGGATGCTCCGATCCACATTGGGATGGCTAACGGGATTTGTCCCGTTTGGCTAATAAATTTCTTAGGAGATGGGTTCAACTCATCTCCTAACGAATTCAATGAGAGATCAGAAAATCGGGAAACGAATATGGTCTCTTAGGGCGTGTTTGGATGTAAGGAATCCGAGTGAAGTGAGGAAGTGGGGAAGTATAATTGCTCATTTCCCTATCTATCCAAACACCGGAAAAGGAAAATAAGAAAACCCCCTTTTCCCTTTTTCATCTCTCTTTTACACAACCATTTTCTCACTTCCAGAGTGCTACTGTTAATTTTGTGGTCATGTAAATCTCATTTATAATAAGTTATAACATAAAACAGTTAATTTTTTGGTCATGTAAATCTCACTTGCATTCTAATTACAATCTATTTTTTATTTTTCTTAATTAATTTTTATTTTAATATTATTTTGCGGTCAACTTTGTGGTCAACTTTTCCATTTCCACTTTTCATTACCATCCAAACACCGGAAACGACAAAACATTTTCCAAACCACACTTCCCAACAACCATCCAAACACCAGAAAACTTACTACTCATTTCCCTTTTTCCTAAAGGAAATAAATCTTACTTCCTACTTCCTCACTTCACACCAATTCCTTAAATCCAAACAGACCCTTAGATCCGATTCGTTATCTGAATTCGTCGAGACGGGTTGACCAGTCTCAGCTTTTTTTTATTTTTTTAACATTTCAAATTACTATTAAATTTGAAAAAAATAGGGGAAAAAGAGAAATTTTGGGGGGAAAAGAAAAAAAGGGAAAATTTTAAAAAATTGAAAAAAATTACAAAAAATATTATAATTGAAATACACAAATTACAAGCCTTTTTTGCAAATAAATTACTTTATTAATATGAAAAACTCAATTACAAATTACAGAAAACTAGTATCATTTTCAATATTTATCTCCCAGTATCATAGGAAGAGGAGACGACCCTAATCGCCACTCTTCACTTTAAGCTTTAAAGAATAATATCGGATCAGACAGTAAGCTGTTCATCTCATACAATGTACATAAAAAACTACTTTGGTGATTCTCTACTTTTCATCCTCGTCCGAATAAAAATCTTCGTTTAAAATGATTTTTCCTTGTTTGGCACAAAACGACTATTTTTTGAGCCGTTGAAGGTTTTTAAAAAAAAAAAAACAATAAGATAGGGGTCTCTATCTAATTTTTCCTTCTAACAGTTATATAATAATATAGAATATTAAAAAAGATTTTGTCATGGAACGAATCCAACTCGCCCTGTTTAAACAGGACGGGTCGATTCGTCTGACCCTCCTCAAAACGGGGTGAATATGGGATATACCTGTATTCTGAAAGTACACCTAGAAAGGGTGAATAGGTGTAAGGCTAATCTAATGACAAATGATGCGTAATTTAAAAACAAATTGCAACACACTTAGTGTAATCAAAGAGTGTAGCCGAATTCCCGGTGAAGGGTTCTGGACTATCCCCTCTAAATTCCTCTAAATAAAAGTTGAGGTGTTATGTAAAGCTCTCTTGGTTTAACACAAGTGAGTCACACAAACAAACGAAGCATATAAGATATGAACAATATGATGCAATGCAAGGTAAATAAGAGAGAGAGAGAGTTTAGAGATAATGGATCAAACGCAAACACCAAGATATGTTTCGAGGTTCGAGTCACTGCTCTACCTCCCTGCCTTCACACAGAAGGATTTCCACTATAACGTCCACACAGGACTTCCCACACAGGGAAGCTCCACTGAGGATTTGGGTAATATAACTTTGGAGTACACAACTCCTCTCTCAACCAACACAACCTCTACATAAGAGGCAAGGCACAACAACAATCACCTCAATACTTAGAGGGATGGGCACTTAGCCAAAACAACAATCACCTCAACTAAAGGGATAAGGCACAAAGCCAATCACCAACCACAATCACCTCTACACTTAGAGGGATACCAACAAACTCAAACACTCCTCCACAATCACCTCTCGCAAGAAGGATAAGTGTCACGCCCCGCTTCCTAAAATACGCGGGAACGGGGTCGCAACGAGAGTCGGCAACGTATATACGCGAGGAAAATACCCCACGTATACACGCTAAGCCTAATTTAACCTGAACAAGCTATGAATTCAATCATAATAATCAATGATCACTGCACTAATACATATAAAGTCTAAACAATGACAGCAGATGAATAACGGAAGAAAAAATGACAGCTGGATGCGATAAAGGCAGAATCAGGAAATAACAAGAATATAAGAGGGATGAGAATACCAGAATCAGAAGAAAGAGCGTCCAGTTCCTCGCAAGGCGTACCGCCTCGTCGAACACCTGCACAAATGAAACAATCGTCCAATATCTGGACGTGCAAATCTAGGGTCGTCAGAACGCAACCTGGTGAGTGTGTGTGTGTAAAGGGAAAAGCTCGTGCATATAAACAGTGTGCATAAATAATAAGAACAACTATAGATATAAGAAACTGAATAACAAGATAAATAACTGAACTGTAGTATAACTGATAATCAACATGAATAAAGACATAAGACGACTATCACAACTGTGAGCAAGCAACTGATGTCAAAATATGTAACCTATCACATGTCACTAGGCTGGTATATATCTGGTCCTGATTACAATCATGTGTATAGCCATATGTCATAAGGCAGAGTAACATTCAGGGCATAACATAATGTATTTCATTCAAACCATTCATTAACAATCAGTAGTGTTCTTTGTTATCTTTGTCCCTTTCCCACCGGCGTCCCACAACACCGACAGTTCACACTGGAGCCCGCACTTCCAGTAGAACTCATCCGAACTCCGATATGCGGGTATCATTGTTCGGATAGGGGAGAGACCAAATAACATAAGGTCAAGGTGTTATCAGCATACAAGTACGTGTGGGTGTTAATATGCACTGAGAATATTTATCACGCTAACACCAGGTGGCACAATCAGGAAATAGCCCTACAGATTCAAGAGGTGGCCCCCACCACGTGTGTGGTGTGGCACTTTTCTCCGTGTGGCACTTTGCTCTGAGGGGAATGGATTCTAGAGGTGGCCCACACGGATTCAAGAGGTGGCCCCCACCACGTGTATGGTGTGGCACTTTGTTCCGTGTGGTACTTAGTTCCATTCAGGATCCACCGGACGCTAGCACGATTGTGGGATACATTCTCGTCATCCCGACACCAGGTGGCAAGTCCGCCGGACGCCGGTCTAACTGTCCTATTAACAGGGTAACAGTGCATGGGACATGGGTATAGGGGATACATGAGTTCAGGATACAGGAGTACTAGATGTCAGGTAGCAGTATTATAGTCATGCCAAGCTCCCAGAAAAGGTGCCAGGTGTACAGTCAGTTCGGTAGTGCCATTAGTAACAATCAATATCTATGCCATTTCAATTGCTGGGATGATACAGGACAGTAACAATATCAGTACAGTAATCGCATATACGGTGAACAATATCAATAATAGTGAATAGTAACAGTAACCGTGTATATGATGAACAATAAAACTTTATAAGGTGTTACGGTCAAACAATCATTTCACAGTGACTTTCAGTAATAAGAATTATTATAGTAAAATGTCTGAACACTAATCCCTTACAATACAATCCCATATAGAATTAGACAAATCATCGATAAAATAATATCACACATACTTGTTCTTAATATCCAAAAGTGATGGTTGGAATATCAGACAATTAACACTATACATAATATGAATTTCTAACCTCTCATAGATGCACTTATTTCCCATCCTATCAATAACTCCGATCCCCAAGTCTTCACAAATTCTCACTTCGATTAAGGTTAATCATAAAGATTCCAATACTCGACAACATAACAGATACATGTCTCTAAGATCTATCAAGTCAAGTCAATACAACCAATATCTATTCCTCAAAATCATGTTCATCCATCTATAGCCCATAACATAACTCAAGGGTAAAGTCCCCATCCAATAAGAATCCAAGTACAGCAGTCAGACAAGCATTAGTCGACTAGGGGAGGTTAGTAGCCGACTAGGGAAGGGTTAGTCGACTACAAAGTATAATAAGTCGACTATACAAGTGTACTAGTCGACTAACAGGGAAGGCAAGTCGACTAACAGGGATTATAGGTCAGCAACAGAGAGTACCCAACTTCCAGGACATCCAACTAGTCGACTATAGTTATGATAAGTCGACTAATTTGTGCTATAAGTCGACTACAAGAAAAGGGCAAGTCGACTAGGGAAGGGTTATTAGTCGACTATAGGAGAGGGGTAGTCGACTAAGGTAAGCTCCAGTCAATAAACAGAAAGTGCACAACTATTCTGGAGGGGGCCTAGTCGACTACAGGTCTATAGTTAGTCGACTAATAAGGGTATTAGTCGACTAACACCATGGGCAAGTCGACTAACAGTCAGCAAACCTGATACTGAAATGCACCATCACACATATTCCCAATCTCTATTAAATGTACTCCTACTTCTCTCATGCACACATCACCCCAAACATATAAGTTCCTACGTTACCTCTGCACACATATTAATTTATACATATTTAATCAAATGATACAAAAAGTCAAGTAATCTGTGTGCGCTACACAATAATCCACACCACACGCATAAACATATCTTTAAACACATAATTAAATAGAGAGAGAGAGAGAGAGACACTCACATCATGGGGGCACGGGCGCGTTCGTACTCGCCTACGGTGATCCACGGCGTCCCACGAAGAGCCAGAAAATGGCTCGGAGTAAGGTTTTTCCGGCACACAAAGAAACACATACATTAATAAGCACCACATTCATAACTATAATACATATAAATAACCTATAATTTACACATATTTAATTGTAAGTATATCTCACATCTACACTCCCAATTAGCCCACGCACACACACAGGTACATATTATAAATAATAATGCAAATCTTCCCACACATTAAATTTCATACACATAATAATTCTCATAAATATGAAATAATTAAGAACCATCACACCAACATACACAACATATGAAAGCAGAGAAGGGAAACTCACGGCATGGGCAAGGGCTGGAGGTGCTCTCAGCCGAGCGCTGGAGGATGCTACCAAGGGGAGAGGCTCGGCCTGGACAGGGCTGATGGCACTCCGCCGGAGGAGAGGTCGGGGATGCTTCGGGCTGCCGCGTGGAGGGTTTTGATGCCATGCTGCCGCTGCCGTGGCTGCTGTTGCGGCAAGGAGAGGGCGGCCAAGGAGGGTGTGCCGTGGTTGCTGGAGGCTGGATCTGCAGGGGGGGCGGCCATGGTGACTCCGGGGTGCCGGGTTGGAGAAGAAAGAGCAGCGGTGGTATTCGGCTGGTGAAGAGTTGGCTTGCCGGGGCTGTGCGCCTTTGAGGCCTGCGCCAAGAGGCGGCTTGGGCTGGATCTAAGTGCAGGGTGCAGCCGAGGGAAGGGGGAGCTGCTGGTGTTGTCGTGGACTGCCGCTGGAGAGGAGAGCCGCTGGCCAGTTGGTGGAGGTCGGGCAGCCACGAGAGAGGGCCTTGGGCTTGGCTTTGCTGCTGCCATGGAGGGGGATGCGCCGTTAGGGGCGGCTGTAGAGATGGCGTGGGGGGGAAAATCCGGCAAGGAAGGAGGAGAGGATCCGGGGTTGTTAGGATATGATTATGAAGATGAGATTAAGATTATGTAGTTAGGATTTTATAGGATTAGTTGGGATTTGTTTTGTTAGGATTAGATTGGCTTGGATATGGATATGATGGGTTGTGCCTAGTGAGTTAACAGGTTTGTGATTAGGGATGTTGGGCTAGGTTAAAATGAAAATGTAAGGAGAACTTATAAAAGTGATAAACAATAGGCTTGATGGGCTGGCTATTAAGTTCAGAATGGGCTTGATAAAAGAAATGAGAAGAAAAGAGCAATGAAAAAGATAAGAGGAAATGGGTTATGGGCTTTAGTAGAAATAGGGCTTTAAGGTAATGGGTTGGGATTTAGAAACAAGGCTTTAGGGTATATGGGTATGCTAATGGGTAGAGATACAGGTATAGGATTAGAAGTAGGGATACAAGGGAAAGAAATGAAAGGAGAAGGAAAGTAGCTTGAAATAACACACGTGAAAAATATAAATAATGATATCAATAGTAATAATAATGACGACACCTCAATACAATATCAAATAAATAATTAATAATAATATAGATATTAATAACAACAAATAAGTCACATGATAATTAATGATTAATAAATACATGTACATATTAAAATACCTGTATATTTTATTTAAATACAGTACATAAAATATAGGGATATTACAATAAGGCTCAAAGTCAACACTCCAACCACAATCACCTCTACACTTAGAGGGATACCAACACAACCTCCACACTCACCTCTACACAAGAGGGAACTCAAATAAAAGAGGGTTTATAACTCTTTGTGGTTTCACTAAACCACAAACCAATTTTCCTCACAAAATAAGATCCTATAGATATGATAGATAGATAGCTCAAGTGCGAGAATATAAAGAGTTTGGAAATTAAAACACAAAGAAAAACTCTTGAGAAAAACTCTAAATTGAAATATAAATGAAGATCAAAACAACTCCCAAAGACTTCTCTTTTTCTTTGATTTTTCCAACCCTTTAAAACAAATAAAGATAGATCTTTTGAACCTAAAATTGTTTTAAAACTTGCTACTAAAACACTTAAGAAGATGAGAATTTTTTCTCTTGAAAAACTTGTTTAAAATAGCCTGGGTATTTATAACCCAAAAACAAATCTGCCCCTTGGCAGCAGGAAAAGGCAGTTTTGCCCTTCCGGTCGACCGCCCGGTCGACCGGCCAACGGTCATTTTTATGACCGTTGTGCCTCCGGTCAACTGTCCGGTCGACCGGCCCCTACCCGAGAGTGGGGTGCTTTCAGTCGGTCGACCGGCCGAAGTGGTTGGCATTTGTGCACGTCCCGTGCACATCGGTCGACCGTGTCGGTCGACCGACTCCTAGTCTGGTAGACCGCCCGCAGTCTGGCTGGGAAATTCTGGGGCTTGAAAACATAGTTGATTAATACCAATTAAATCTCATAAAATCACATAAATTCCACAAAAATAAGTTCTTGTAATATCTTTGAAATACAAACATGTGTGACTAAAATTCAACACATATTATGCACTATTTGAACCATTTTTGTGATATGAAAATTTTGCCTTAAATCAAATCGGTATTTTTCAAAACTTGAATTTTTGAAATAGATGCGATCTTGATATTGAAACAACTTATGTAAATACAAAAACATGATATTGAAATAACTTTGAAGCATATTTTATATGGATAGAATCCAATATACATATAAAGATATATATCTATATTTTTGACATGAAATTTAAAACCGGTTAAACCGAAAACTAAACATTTAAACTTTAAACTTGTATGTGAACTTGAGCATATCAACACTATCTAATCTTTAGAATGATCTAAACAAAATCTTAAACTAAACAAGCCGAGGTCTTCTTGTAGAACTCCTTCTCCAAGTCGACTCGATCCTAACACGATCCAACGAGTTTGACTCCAACCGAGTACTAGATACGATCTTGACGCTCGAGCTCTTGAATCAATATGTGAAAGCTCCAAAAACTCTTTTGTTGAAACTATTCACCTACTAATAACTTGATCAAATATCTGAAACTAAATATCACAAAATTATTAGTAAACTAAAACTACAAGAATTAATCATCATCAAAACTAGAGTGATGGGTCTCTGGGCCAACATATTCGCCCTGTGCAAACACAGGCGAGTCACACAGGGCGAAGCGGGATGGGTCGAAGAGGGTCGACCCGCCCCGATAGCCGTCCCTAGATCCAGAATCGCCTTCGCTGATGTCACTTATGCCCTCCTATTTTCACTGTGTCCCCAACAATAATTTCTTTACGTGCCATGAAAATGACTCATTTTTCTCATAGGATTACAGTACTCTTTCAATAAAGAAATCTTCTGAATATTATCCATTTTATAGGACTTCCAATCGTAGTAGGATTTATAATAATTTTAACAAAAAAATCTCTCTCGGAATCCTACTTTAACCATGCTTTAATTTTGATAGGAGTTGAAAATTCTCGATAGATTAACACACCTTTGATTACTCATTCTGTGAGTCCTTCATCCAATGGGTATTTTTAGGCAAATGAAAACTTAGATGACGGATGAGTTTTCTGCTGGTTTTGATTTCATCGCAAAATCCTTCCTTCACTTCCCCTAATATAGCCCATGAAAATATAATGTCTATGCAAATGTTTAATGAAACATAGATTTAAGAGTTTATTTTTTAGTTATCTTGTTGTCTCCTAATTCCTTCTCTGTAGCGAATTGTTTTACTTTAACTTGTTACTTTGTTATCTGGCAAACTAGTTTATGTCTCGTGTCAATCCCAAATGAATAAATAGTCGGTAAAAGGAAAAGTAAATTTTGTGTTTTTCTCTAGCCAATCAAAACTCATATACAAACCCAGGGTCTAATTATTATTATTTATCATAAGTCAATATCTATTGAGTGTCATTGTAACACGGTGAATAATAAAAAAACACAATAAATTTCTTTACGCTGAGTAGAAACTGAGGTTCAAATATGGAAATAAAAAAAAAAAACAATGCATACTAAGAAAGACGAATTGCCCGTACAAATTGATAAAAGAATTGTGTTGACTTGCAGAGGTCCCAAGTTGATCGCGAGACTATAGTTTTTGTGATAAAAAAACATACCAGTATATACCAGCAAATCTAGTTCCATGAAATATTAGGAAGGAATGCATGTTAAGAAATACATATAGCTTAACTTTTCTCTACCATTTCCTTCCTAGAAACCTGCCCAAAGAGCTGCTCCATTTTCTGCTAACTCTTCTAACACCACACATCATCATCAAAACCTCCTGCTCCATTTCAAACAACTGCACCAACTCCCTCTTCCCCAACTCCTTTAAAAGCCCAAGCACTCTCTCATGCACTACTCATCCACAAGCACATCCACCTCAAACATGGCATTCTTCCTTCTCCTCCTCTGCATCTCATCCCTCCTCCTCTCCTCACCTTCACAAGCCACAATCCCAAGTCAACAAGACCTTGCAACCACACCTGCAGACTCTCCACAGATCCCCCAGCCTGTCCTAGACTCCCCACCATCACCGTCGCCAGATGAGAATGGCGGGCTTTCGGGATCACCAGGATTTCCTCCTGCTGCTCCGCCCTCCACCGCACCGGTTGTCAGCACAGATCAGCCATTTGGGCAGCAGCCAAATGGGGGATTGGAGCAAGATCAGCAGCAGCAGTTGGGGGGTAGTGTGAGTGGAGGGGAACAAGGGCAAGGGCAGCTGCAGCCTAGTGCAGGAGAAGAGCAAGGGCAGCTGCAGCCTAGTGCAGGAGTGGAGCAAGAACAAGGGCAAGGGCAGCAAGCACTGGGACTTGGAGCACAGCCACTGGTGGACAATACTCCTTTTGACAGTGGGAGTTCAAGGATGGGCTGCAGTTTGTCTGCCATTGCTCTTGGCTTCATTTGGTCTATGTTCTAGGCTATGGCCTGGTTCTTGGTAAACACAACAATACGTTTTATGAAATTTGAAATGCTCTACATATGATGTTATGTTTGTGCTGTTAGGTTGGATGAATTTGGAGATTTTGAAATGCAACTTATGCTTCTTTAGTTTCATGATGATTTACCATTTGCAATATGCAAGATGAATTACTTATATTGCAATCTGCAGGGAATTGCTATACATTGTAATGTATTGAAAACTGTAAATTTTAAAGTAATTTATCTCAAAACTGGTGCAAATGAATATGTACCAGCTTGCATAGTGGTGCTACAAGAACCAACAATCATACTGGATTCTGCAGAACTTCGGGAGTAGAAATACCGGGGGTTGTAATTTTATACGGTGTTAATTCCATATCATATTTGTTTGGGACATGGATGGAAAAAACGAAATGAAAATACATTCAGAACCAATGTCTAGAAGAAAGCAATCAAGAGTTGTATGAAGTGCTCATCTCTGTAACAAAATATAAAGCAGATGACCAAGCATCACCTCATCTTGAATTTGACTGAATTTTCACAACATAATCTAATCATCTGACTAAATTCATAATAAATATCATTACCCCCCACAGCCGAGAAGATGTGAGAATAAAAATCTTACCAGATTATGATGGCAGATTAACGTATCATATCAGTGAATATAGGATTCAGACTTCCGAGGCCTCCAATCGCAGGAGAACTCCATGCAACCAACAGCTGCTAGACATTATATTTCTGAACTATAATTTACATAGAATCTATTGGTTAACATGATGAGATCCAGGATCCAGTTCCAACAAGCACCTCCCACAAAACTTTATTGTCCACTGCCTATCTTATACAAACCACATCTTCAGTTAGCAGCTAGATAGCCCTAAATGATCTATAACCCCCAATGATGCTACCAGCTCAAAGAATTCTTAGACTGCTGTAGTTTAGCACTGTACGAGCTTTCCAACTCATCCTGCACTGAGCAGATCGGCAATAGAACTTACAATTCAAGTCAACATATCAGCAGCATATAAACAGCTCAATCACTTTAATATTCAGTTGGTCGAAATTGATGTTCTTGACCCCTGTTTTAAATATCGGCCGAGTCGGCAGAGATATCGTTCAATACCTCTTTTTTTGCTTGTTGCCGATACGATATAGAGAAATCATTCGTCGTATAATTTGCAGCAAAAAATAGCCGATATTTGAAATATCGGCCGATAAATCACCCGATATATTGTCCGATATGAAATAGCTTATTTATTGCACGACTGCATGCAAATGTACATTATTTTTTAGTGTCTTTGCATGCATATTACATTATTTTTATTAGATAGATGATATCTATTACACTAAACCAACTTTTGGTTATCAGTATTTCATTATATATAGTGTCTGGTATGAATGCTCGATATGCGCGCGTATCCCCCGATATCCGATATGAAAAAATCCCATCCGATATAATCCCGATATCCGATATTTAGAACCTTGTTCTTGACCTTGTGGTTGTTGCATTATACCATAATTTACCCACTTCGATAGTTTGTCTGATAATAACATGAGCAATAACAGGAAATCACGGGTAAAATATCAGTGCAGCCTACCGATTTAAACGACCAAGGTTTATAATGTAGAAACAACCCCATGTTACACGCACACAGAACAAACACATCTTGAATTGCACCAAGTTTACAATGTGAGTGGAGTTTGTGGATTAATAGATTGCAGATAACATATGATAGGGGTACTTGCAAATAACCACTATGAAAACGTTTTCATTAGTTAAGCATTCTGGGAGATGATGCAATTAGGTTTACTGTTCAACCCAGGTTACAGAATGATCACATCGCACGTGCCCTCTAAAGCCTAAATTTCCTGAAATGGACCATCTTATATAGCTAATAGCTCCACTTTGCAAATATTGAGGAAAAATCTTCAACTTAACTGAGGTTGTTAGTTGTATAAAGAAGGCATTTTAGGGAATTTAGGCGTACAAATAATCATGTCTGGATCTGTCTTGGAGGGAAATTCTAATTACATATCCTGGGGGTTAACTGATGTTTCATAGGAGGTTATCTGCGAGTATCCTATACCAGGGGTATATATCATTTAGCCTGATTAAATGGTGGGTGCATTGGTTATAAAGCAAACCTAGCACTGATACTTTCTCCTGTATTTAGATGGGGGGAGATGCAGATGTTAAATCTACTTAGGAAAGTGTTAAATCTACTTCATTGAACCACCAGGGTATGGGGGCAAAGTGGTTAATTAATTGGAATTTTAAAATAGTTCCCCTGTAATCAACCTGTAATTCCTGTTGTTTCAAAACTTGTAAGTTTCTTGTGACAAATAGAAGTGCCCAACCCAAGATTATAAATTACACTTGTATAAGAAGACTGAAAAAGCATTAAGTTTGATTGTGAAGCAGTTGAGTTTTGGATAACATTCTGAGGAAAATGCCCCCTGAGGAATAAATTATCAAACAAGTAAATTTTACTTCCAATTTGAATTATATTTCCTTGAATACTATGGAGAAAAAATCTGAGGTAACATATTCACTGTCAGAAAAACTAATGGTAAGGAATGATCTACTCATTGCATGCTAGGTATGAATCATTTCTATGAGCTAGCAACCCTCACGAATGGAATGCAAATACAAAGCACATACCTAAGATACTATCTAGTTTTTGTCACCCTGATGTGGCTCAAATAATTTGAATATAGAAGCTCCCATCTAAACAAGGAGAGTACACACTTTCGTGCTATGCCTTTTAAATTTAATATAAAATTTCCTTAATAAATGAATTCTCAAATTACTATGCTGCTCAATGATTTCAAACTGAAAGTCAAACACAAAGGAAACTGAATTGGAATGAATATTAAGACATGGTGTAAATTAGACTTCATAACTATCATAATACAACCCACAAATTTTGTTAAGCTTTTGTAAACGTCTGCATCAATTTTAATGAGATAACTAATATTTAGATGCATTTAAGTTCACAAAAGGTGAAAAATGTCTAATATGCTAACCAATAACTATTTCTTCTGCGAAGGTTATTATCAGGAGTTCCATGAGTCGATGTACCATAAGATTCATAACCAAGGTTCTAAATATCGGATATCGAGATCATATCGGATGGAGTTTTTTCATATCGGATATCAGATATCGAGGGAGATATCGGGAATACACGCGCATATCGGGCGTTCATATTGGACACTATATATAATGAAATTTTGATAACTAAAAGTTGATTTAATGTCATAGATAACATCTACCAAATAAAAATGATGCAATATGCATGCAAAGACGGTAAAAAAATAATGTACATTTGCACGTAATCGTGAGTCGTGCAATAAATAAGCTATTTCATGAAATTAAAAAAATATAAAATTAAAAATTGTATAATCTACTTACCTGAAAATCAAGCGGCGTCGCCGTCAATTCACGGAGGAGAAAAATTAAGGCTTGATTTTTATCGAGCCCTAACGATGCAAACAACACTTATATAGTTGGGTGACGGGTCAGGTTTGGGTTCAATGCTAACGGGTTCAAAAAAATGAACCCAATTAAAATAAATCCATATCGGCCGATTTTGTGCCGACTCATGTCGGGCGATTTATCGGCCGTTTTTTACTGCAAACGATATGGGCGAACAATTTCCCCATATCGTATTGGCGGCAGGTAAAAAATGAGATATCGGCCGATATCTCGGCTGACTCGACTAATATTTAAAACAGTGTTCATAACAGATGAAGCTTCTACGTTTACCATATAAATGAGTTTATAAACTAATTGGGATATGATAAAACATCAAGTGCAACAGAATGTGAAACCTACCTTGCAAGATTTCAGTAGCGGCTGCAAGAAGGATGACCTAAAAAACCTGATGGATTTGCCGAGTGAAGTTCTTTCCCAATCTGTTGTGAACAATAAAAATATCAGATGATTAGCATATTAACCACCCACTGTTTTAACACAATCTTCTTCTAATGTACAAAGATCAATATTATGCACAAAGATGAAAGCTAAAAGCCATCTAAATTTATAACATCTCAACTGACATTTAGCAGGTATTAAAGCTTAACCATCTCTTTCAAAAATATAAGAGAGAAGTAAAAAAAAAAAAAAAACTAGTTGTCCTTGTTGCATACCATTTTCAGAATCTGTTCTCATGCCACTCACGTTCAGCTCATCTAAAAGCTGCAAGAGCATCATAATGTCATATCAGTTTTAGGACAAAAGTATTAGCACAGAAAACTAAAGGGTACATAAGGAAAACTCTTATACTGATATCTTATTAGATAATGTCGCGGTCAGATCATCAGAAGACCTGTATTTGAGAACATTATGAAGTTTCTGTAGGACCTTTCAAAAATACTTAAGTCAATTGAAAATTATCAAAAACTGGGAAATGGTATGTTAGAAGCCATCTATTTGCCTCTTTTGCATTTTTTTCATAATAATTATCTTATTTATAATGCAAACCCTTGTGGGTTGCCTAATGGACTCATGTATGGTTGGTTGCCTAATGCATGCCCTTAAGAAATGAAAACAATGGTATGGGGTCCAATACTAACAAACTTGAAAAGTGATCATGACTTATTGTGTTTGAACCCAACAAAAAAAAACATTGGGACCAAAAAAGAACATATAAGTTTGTCAAGTCATTATGGCCTCCATAATTGCAGATGGGCAAATGGAAGGGTGTTCATCTTCCAGGCCTAAGAGTTCTGATTTATGCTAAAAAAAACCATTAGGCTTCTCAATGTTCTGCCTTCTTAGCTTTAATTTCCTATTTCTTAGTGCCTACAAAGGAGTGAAATGCAAGGTTGTCCATTTTGTCTCACCATTATGAAGAATATCAAAAAACACTAGCAGAAACCCATTACTTCTAGTCAATCACAGGATGTTTCTACTCTTAGGTCAAAGGAACTCTTCTAGGTAGATAGTTCAAGTAACAGCCAAAAATATATAATTGAAAAACAGGGAGGCTGTTGTGTAACTATTATTTCTAGCTTGAAATATATTTAGTAAACAGTTAAGGAACAGCTTCTAGGGTTAGCAGGGAACACCAGGTTGAAACATCCAAGACCAATCTATAATTTGAACAAGTGCATTAAAAGCAACTGATGTCTAATCAAACAAAAAGTTAAGGACCAAGGAGTTTAAATCATTAAACAGTAGTACAGTACCAATATCTAGTTTACATAAATAAGTATACCTGAGAAAGAGTTGGTACAGTTGTAGGATCAAAATCATCACAATGATCAGGATCAATAGGAACACATATGCGACCTGAAATGTGATAGTAACATATGACCAAAAATCAAAATATCATTAGATAGACACCAGACTTTGCCAGTGAAATTAAAGAAAAACTAACAAGCAAGAATTTGTTCAAAATACAATACAAGAACACAGACGCTAACCTGTTTTCGGATGTATACAGAATGGTGCCTTCAGCAGATGATTCATATGCTTTGAAACCTAGAAGAAGAAAGGAATCTCAAGGTAAGAGGAAACGTTGCATTGGTCAGGCTCCAGAATCAAAACAGATAATAAAATAGCAGTCCAAAAACCTCCACATCAAGCCTGAGATAGGTATAAGAGAAGACAATCTCCTCAACACATCTGCGAATTCCCTGAACCTGAAGAATAAAATAGAAGATACAGAAATGAGTCTTAACACTAACAATAAAGTTCATATTAATCATTTTCAGAGAACATAGATGACTTCGTAGTAGTTCTACTAAGTACTAAACAAAAAACAGTAAAGTAGAACATACATAAATGACTTGACATAACCACAGAGAACGATAATTACATCCATCATTTAGAAACAAGTGCATGGGCATCCACTTAAGATATTGGTCCCAGAACAAGGGCAGGTCTCTGAAACTCAACTCCTTTTATAAAGCCGTATTCCTGGCCTTTCAACAGATGCCAAGTCTTCCTTACCAGTTTATGGTTATTTTCATAATTTATCATTCATTGGTTCCTTCAAAATAAATTTCTACTCTATCATTGTTCAACTGAATTACATGTGTCCATCTAATTCCCATCTTCCCAACAAGAAGATTGTGCAAGTATAACATAATTTCTCCTCCATTCTATGGTATTCAAAGATTAAAAGTAGGGGGCCCTCTCCAAATAGCTTTCTTTATCTGCACAAAAAACACCAAGCCTGCTTCACTTTCATGCAATACATGAAAGCAATAAAAGTCATCTGTCTATTTTCTCAGCTCAAGTTAACTAACAAACCTCCTCAAGTTCTAGCAGAAATGCAGTTCATATACTCTTCCTTAGTCAAACTAATCTTAAATCCTTTACAATACATGGTTTCCGTTAGTGCCTATTCCTTTGTCCCGTCATCTAACTGTACAATATTCTAAATGCAAGCAGATTAGAATCAGATGGTATATGTTAGAAGCCAGCACATTTTTACAAGTCCGTAAAGGTAGAGGCTTCAAGTTGAATACTGGTGAAGTCGAAACCGGCAAACTTCATGTCAAACGGAATTGTAATCACCTTCAAGCAATGGAGAAAGAAAACTAGGGTTTTGCAAAGAAGAACAAGAAATTGGGAATAGGGTTTAAGAAAATGAATAAATTTGGACTTCGCACCCCTTACACCACGGGCTTCACACCCTTACACCATGGGGTTCACACCCCCAATCTCAAGAATTCATGGCTCAAGAAATTTAAACTGAAAATTTTTAATTCATTCATTGTCTAATAATAAAAAAAAAGTCTAGGGCCTATTTATAAGCTTTACTAAAGTTCAGTTCCCGATTATAACCGATGTGGTACTAAAAACAAAAATCAAAGAAAACATCTAAACTCAAAGTAAACTAAGTAATATCTAGCAAATGGTGTGATGTCCTCGTCATTTCTCCCGAGGTGGGAAAAACTCGACAGGAGAACATCTAAACTCAAAATAAACTAAGACAAAATAACATCTGGCAAATAGTTTGATGTCATCATCATTTCTCCTGGGTGCAAAAAACTCAACAATGTCGAGTAGTGGGATCCCCACACGAAGCATCTCAATTGAGCCATGGTGGTAGCTGAGGAATCAGCATTAGTGCATCATGTCGAAACCACAGTGGTGGTGGTGAAGCTGGCCTCCGTGAAAGTCGGCTGTAAAGAATGATAACTTGATCAAGCCACAGATAATAGACAGAGGCGCATCATCCCCGCTGAAGACAAACTGATACCAGGATCCCATGGGATGTCCAATTCATCGGTCATGATAGCAAGTCTTCTCAGAACTCTGGAGGAATCTATGCGTCAAACGTGTGACTTTCTCACAATCTCAGGATGACTCGTAATAATCACTTCACTGTCAACTGCAAATTCTAACAACATACTATATGGATATACAGAAAAGTTAGTTTTCATTGTAATTTGCTAATTGTCTAGCGATATCATGTGTAACAGACAAATGCAATACAATAAGCACTCTAGGCATAACTCCAAATAATGAAAAAAAAAGATATATGGGATGTCTAAGATGACACACATTGAACCCTACTAATGGTAAACTGGACTCAGGAGTAAACTCTAAACAACAATTAAAAGAAAAAGCACTAGTTGTCGGATAATAACAAGGAACACTAATGACTCACTAGAAGATGACTCGATAAGAACGACCATAAAAACATAATTAACACGAGGAGACTCGTATGACCCACTAGGTGTAACGACGCTTGAATCAACTGTCTCGTGATCAACCTCATCATCTATCAAAGATGTGGCAGATGAACACATAGAAATCTAACTAGAGACACTAGACACACTAATTCAGACGCAAAATCACTAGTATCATGAACATGAACATTAAAAGTTAGTGGTGTATCAGACTCGACTATCGCATCCACTACTTCACTAGTATCCTCATAAGAAGCATGACTGTTATCAAGAATCAGTGCGTTGAAACTAACTGATATATCTGCAATTATACTAGAAGTCTTGGAAGAAACATGGGCATCCTCAACAACCTTCGAGTCGTCAACATCATCACTAGATACAATACTAACATGTCGACTCTTCGAGAGGCACTGATAATCATAGTGCTCAAATCCCTCACACTTAGAATATCTGGTCTTAGCATTGACTTACATTTTAAAAGTCAAGTCTATTTTGGACCTTAAGCCTCTTCAACAGTATCCAAATCATAAAAGTCAGTGATCATAGCACAATTAATTTTGGACCTTAAGCCTGAAACAAATCTAAGTATCATTTGGGAACAGTGCTCCCTCATGTCACGACAGATTAAGTCCTCAAATATGGCTATGTAATCCTCAACGGACATATAACCCTGAAGTAGATTGTATACTTGGTCTAAGAGATAGTTCCTATTATATTTCGAAAGGTACTTCTCTGTAAGCTTTTCTTTCATTTCTTCCCAAGATTCGAGGCAACCCTATATTTCATGTAATCTTTCTCCATCGATTCTCAATAACCTCTACCCTACCTACGAGTTTCCTCCTAACAAATAGACTTTAACGGTATCAGATAACCAATACCAATCAAGATAGCACCCAATATTAGTTAACTGGTCACAAAAAACACTAAGACAACAGTAACCATCAAATTTTGGATCTTCCAGTTCAGTTTTACGCTTATTCTCTCTTTCCTGACGCGTCAATCGTGAATACAGCTACTCTCATGGTCACCTCTAGCATACACTCAATATTGACTATTCATGATAGCTACATATGCAAAATCAAGCAAACAAGCAGATGTAATGTAAATTCCTAACTCAAATAAAACTATATATATGCGCTAAAATGAGGCAAATAAAATTTCTAAAAGTTTTAAGTCCTAAATGTGATAAATGCAATCCGAAAGTGATGAGAATAACACCAAATAATGTAAATTACTAGATAGAAGTATGGACAAACCAACAAACAAAACAATGCTTTCGACTATTACTGCAAGTAATTTAGCACTTGATAGTTCAGATCAAGGTAGAATGCACCTGAGAGAGAGTTGTTCACGACCAACGCAAAGTTTCTCTACGATTCCTCAAAAATGCCCCAATCGAGAACTGAAAATCACACAAGGTCCTGGAACAGCGTAGTATGAGCTGGAAGAAAACTGCCTCGAAAACAGCTCGAATCAGGCTTAAAACGAGCTTGAAATAGAATCTGGACTGATGTTGTAAACTACAGTAAGTCAGCTCAATTGGACCGGCTGAGTCAGACCGAGTCAGGCTGAGTCAGCTCAGGTCTGAGCCGCCGCTCGGTTGAAGCTGAGTCGTCGGGTCAGGTCCGAGCTGGTGGCTCATGTTGGCTTGTCAAGACGATGACGTCAGTATCGGCTCAGTGTGAGACGATGACGTCAGTATCGGCTCAATCGAGTCTGGGTGGTTCGGATCCGGGTTGTAAGTGGGTCGAGTCGATGTTATTTGGATCTGAGTCACTACCGGGTTGGATTTCTTCAAGGGTTTGACAAATTAAGCCCAAAAATCAACCGAGTGAATTCGGATTGGGTTTGAACCAAATATCTAAACCAAACCCACTAATCTTCTGTCCTCTGTTCTCTACGACGACGAAGCGGCGGAAGACGACGCGCTCTCGTGGCAGCGCAACCAAGACAACAATGAAGATCTGTCGTTGGCAAAGATGGCAGAGGGAGGAGGATGTGGCGGCAGCAGAGGGCAGAGAAGGTCACTGATGTTGCTAGACGATGAGGAGTGCGATTGCGGTGAGGGGTAGAGACAGGGTCGGCGAGGCCTCCGATTGCGGGTATTCGTCTCACTGATGGATTTGAGGTGGCAAGGATGTAAATGAAGTCAGATCTGAAGATTGGCAGCGAGGGCTTTTGTCAGAGAAGAAGTGGTCGTCAAGGTTATGGGTTCGAGCGAGATCTTGATATCGTGGTGGCGGGGCGAGGCGGAAGAGTGTGGTGGCGGTGCAGTGGTAACAAGGAAGTGTTGTCGATGGGTTTAGAAAGGAGATGATGAAGACGAAGGTGTTGGGGAAGATGGCGACATGCAAAGATGAACGGAGGAGGTCATGGCAGCCGATGTTGATGGCGACAAGGATGAAGACGGTGGCAGGGGAAGACGGCGACGAGTGAGTCCGTTAGGGTGATGGGTTTTGGTTGGGGGAAGGAAAAAAGAAGAGGAACATTAGGTTTTGAGAGTTTTTTATTTGGCTAAATTTTCAGCCGAATTTTGGAACATTGGTTTTTTTAATAAATCTAAGATTTGATCTTAGATCTAGGATTTGAAGAGGGAGAAGGAAATTTTGAAGGGGTTTGGAGCCAAGAGCTCTGATACCAAAATTGATGTACAACGGGATGAATCGCAATCACCTTCAGGCAATGGAAAGAAAACTAGGATTTTACAAAGAAGAAAAAAATAAATAAATTTGGGCATCACACCCCTTGCACTATGGGTTTCGTACCCCTTACACCACAGGCTTCACACCCCAATCTAATAATAACTCATGGATCAAGAAATTTAAACTGAAAAATTTAATTCATTCATTATCTAATAATAAAAGAAGCATAGGCCTATTTATACTTTACAAAAGTTCAGCTCTCGGATATAACCAATGTGGTACTAAAAGAAAAATCAAAGAAAACATCTAAACTCAAAATAATTAAGACAGAATAACATCTAACAAATTGTGTGGTTTCCTCATAAAAACTACATATTTTTCCAATTTGCAACTTGCTGCGCTTGTTTAGCTCCCTCATAGAATACTTTAACAGTCCATATGTTTAACTTGATGTTTCTAAGTTACGCTTTCAGCACAAATTAAAAACTCATACTCCATGCTAGTCATGGTTCAAAGTCTCGGTCTCGGCCGCCGACTCGGCCGGCACCGAGACGGATCGGTCTCGGCGACTCGGATCGGACTCGCGAACGATACGCTCAAAACGCTACATAGAACGCCAAAAAAATTATGAAAAAATCATGACAAATCATAAAAAAATGTAAACATCCAAATTCATGCATCACATATTCAAAACATATCACCTAACACTCAAAAATAACGTGAAAGCATAAATACAAGCGTCGTCGGTAGAAAAATATCAAATACATGCATAATATAGTAAATTGCACAAAATAATTCATAAGTACCTGCTAATATAGTCATTTTCATTTTCACATTGAATTACGAGGAGGCTCCAAATCATCATTATCATCTGGCCCCGCGATAAGTATAGAAACCAGACATATAGTTTCCATAAGGATAATGATATGTTTGTGGGTGAGATCCTGTAAGCTGAGATGATTGGTCAGAGGATCCACTATCAGAGTAATATGGCGGTAGGGGTTGTGCAATATAAGCTCCATGGTGATAATATCCAAAACCTCGATATTCAGTGCTGCTAGTAGAGTATTCACCAGTGCTAGAATAATCAGTGCCAGAATATTGGCCAGATGTCAAACCAACCCCTGTAAATGGCCTTCAAGACTATGATGACCATGTGAGTAGTTATCATGTCCACTCGAATAATCATCGCTAGAACTGAATTCGACCAACCGATCTAAATGCCTACGCTGTTGTGAAATCCCCGCCCCGGCCTCCATGATCTGTATCTTGTGTGGCATAAGATTCTGAATCCCATGTTAAAGCATCATCTCGTTGGCTTCCACCAACACCATGAGTCTCTTCAACATTACCACCATCACCACCATCACCGCCGCCATCACCCTCACCGCCATCACCCTCACCGCCATCATCGCCACCACCATCACCGCTGTCATCATCACCGCCATCACCATCATCACCGCCACTTTCGTCAGTATGACGAATACCTTCATCTAACCAACCTAAGTCATCTGGTGGTAACATCGGCTGTTCTCCCTCACGAATCCACTCATCCAAATATCATCATCATTGAAAATATTGTTCAGATCAATTGGGTTGTAATAATCATCAGTGTCGCTTTTGCATGTCAAGTTTCTTACTCGCAACCGAATATTGTAATGCACAAATACTAGTTTATGTAACTTTTTCATTGCCAACCGGTTGCGCAGTTTTGTATGAATTAGCGACCACGTGCTCCAATTTCTTTCACAACCCGATGAAGAACATGTTTGGCTTAAGACTTTGATGGCAATTTTCTACAGATTGGGAGCTTCTTCGCCATAATTAATCCACCAATCAGCTGGAAGAGATTGTTGCACTGCTCTTCTAGTTAGTGAGCTTCCAATTCTCCAACTCCATCCACAAATAATTTTATCTGTGAGAATACACATCACAAGTGTAATATTTGCATAACATTATATCGATGAAATAATAAATTATTATTACCTCATTAATAGCTCTTGCTTGTTTAGTCAAATCTGGCTCCAATCTTTTAATGACCTCCTTTAATCCATATCTCACTTTTGGATGTGTAGAAAAGTTTTTTGAATATTGGAGTGCTAGATTTAAAAATATGCTGCAATAATGTAAGCAAACGATTGTTATGATATGACAGTTTCAATTTCTAGTCAACAAATATGATTTCTAGGCAAATGAATTACCAGCAGCATCAATGTCTATGCAATTGTCCTCCCATCTTCTATCAATGATGTCCCAGTACTTCTTCCAGTTCTTATTTGAGGCCTTTATAGTCAATTTTACTCTATCCATAGCTTCATATATAATAGATAGTGTAGGTTTCTTGTCCTGGTCCACTATCTTCAAGACTCTAACAAGAGGATCCATAATGTTTTGGACCTCTCTTGCCTTCTTCCAAAACCGGTCAGTCAGAATGAGATTAGAAACCTTATCTCGCACACTTCTTCTACTCCTTTCCTTGTTGAATTCACGCCATTCGGTAGTCGTGCACATTCTTTTCAAATCTTACTCATAGCGAATAAGGCTTTCAATAGAAATAAACTCGGTGGCAAACCGTTTATACCTGGTCTCAACAAATCTCATCTTTGATATATAGCTTCATTAAATTCACCACTTTGAGGCTATTGTAAATGAATGATGTGATCACCTTAGCATCATCCAATGTCTCCTTGACTGATTTCAAAGAGCCAATATATTCAAGCATCAATCAATGCAATGTGCTGCACAGGGAGACCAGAACAAATGTTTTCTCTCTCCATCAACATGTGACCAGCTGCTTTGAAACTTGCCTCATTATCTGTTACAACCTGCACGATATTTTCTTCGCCACTTCATCAACTTTATCCATTAGCGAGAATATATACTCAGCAGTCTTCGAGATATTAGTGGTATCAACAGAAGTATAGTAGATCATGCTTCTATCACAAAATAAATCATGAAATTAACAATAGGCTTTCTATTATGAGAACTCCATCCATCACACATGATCGTGCAACCATACTGCGGCCATTTTGTTTTTATTGAAGCAATATATACTCCAATTTCTTTCACTTCCTCCTCTAAATAGAGATTGCCAATCTGGTACCCTGTAGGGCCTTTTACACCTGACCTGCCTCCGCAATAGTATTAATCATGGCTTGGTATAAGGACCACTATCAGCTGCATGAATGGTATTGGATTGTAGTGAAAGAACTTCGCCACGGATTTCCCAACTTTTTTCATATTCTCAGTTGAGAACATGCTTTTGATTTATTTCTGTTTTGTTGGGAACATGTAAGGATCAATATCACGAGCTGGAATTTTAGCTTCTCTCATAGTCATACTCCGACGCAATCCACGGTTACTCCCTGATCCT